>OZ023315.1:55155330-55338244 GCA_964007375.1 Ophion obscuratus | reverse complement strand
ATCGTAGTATACTCGCAATGGCTATACATCTTTTTCCCTTTGCTCTTTTTCTTTCTCTCGGTTTTTTTTTACTTCTGTTATCCGATCGCAACTCTCTCTCTCTCTCTCTCTCTCTCTCTCTCTCTCTTTCTCTTCGGCCCTGGATCGCGGCTCGACTCGTCCACTGTCAGCTCTCATTCTTATGCCGTCACGACCAGTCGCATCATTAGGCCGCCCAGCATTACAAATGACATCGAGGCATCTCCACGGATAATGCAGCATCTACTCTCCCTCCCTCTCATCTCTGTCGTCTTATTTCGCATCCTCTCGGCCTGCTCGTTCGACTTGGTCTTGTCATCTCTTCTGACTCTTTCTCGTAGTTGAATGACGAGTGCGCGTGTGCGTTGTTTTCATACTTTTTACTTTACCTCATCTACGAGGATTTACCTTAAAAAATACTCGAAATAGTGCTTACTTCCCACATTTTGTTCTTGAGCAAAATTTCGGATGTCTCGATTTGCACATTTGTATATTCCCTCCGGTGGCCCTTGGGGCAATTCTCCGACGCCCCGAGTACCTCGCCGAAAAAATGACATTTTCGGGCAACAGGCGTTCGTCTGCTTCACAGTACACCGCGGTACATGGCGAACAGTCAGATTGAAGGATACGAAGAGTAACGGAGGAGGCAAAGTTGTACTGCAAGTAGAAGTCCCGGCGGGGCCGTAGAGCAGGAATAGCGAGAGACGGCAAGGAACACGGTTACAAGGAAAGCGAGTCTATGAAAGAGAGCGGGTGAGAGAGAGAGAGAGAGAGAGAGAGAGAGAGAGAGAGAGAGAGAGAGAGAGAGAGAGAGAGAGAACGAGCCGCGGCTGGTGGAGGCTCATGGCTCGCGTGTTAAGCGTCTCTACAGACGCAGAGCACAGTACGGTTTCGTCTCCCGTGCAAGCCGGATTGCGCCGACCCCCCCTGCCCCCCGCCCGGTGTTCGTAACGACGACCACGTGCTATCGTGCCGGACCCCTTTTGAAGTTCGCCGATCCCGCCTAATGCGGAAAATAAATACTCCAGTTAAAAAAAATACAAGGCACGCTTCTGCCGAATGTAGAAAAAAAAACAAACAAGTCAAGAACCTATCGAGAAATTAGAAACAACGTACATATAAACTGAGCAAGAAGAGCCTCGAAGAAAATTTTAAGTTTTGTACGAATCGAGGAGCGTAGGAACTTTGTCAAACCGTTTGACCTGGAGAGAGAATGGAAGCGGCAAAAAGACCCAAAGAGGAGAGAGAAGCATGTCCGTGAAAATGAATTAAGGGCAGTCACGCTCGCCAATACACGTCATAGGACCGAGTAACAGCAGTGAGCGGTAAAAACAAACACAAAAGAAGCTGCGTCTTACTCTCCTTCTGTCTCTCTCTTTCTCGATGATCGCGCCGAGGATCCATTAGACGAGGCCGCGAATTACCAATTTCTCTCCGCTCTGAAGCTTGTTTCGTTTTACAAGCATTACAAGAAGAGAGCGTCAGCTTGCGGGAATCTTTTGGTTGTTAGAACTGTGGAGAACCATAATTGTGAGGAGGTGGATTTTTTGAGGTTGAATAAGAAAGTGGTCGGATGCCGCCGGGTAGAAACGGTAAAATTGGCCCCAGCGGAAACGATCCTCGAGACCCGGTTCAAAAGCCGGGAGATAATATCCGCCGCAGAAGACTCTCGCGCTTGTGTTACTATGGATAATCGTCCGTAGTTCAGCTCGATAGTCGAGGGAAAAGAGAGCGAAGGGATTTTGCCACCGCGAGAAGTGGGAGACCGATATTCCGCCATGAACGATTTACTTTCGGAGGCAGCAGCATCGGAATCGGGCCCAACGGATACTTGGATCGTTGATCCGCCTCCTGACTTTAATTACGAAGCTATGTAAAGGGGCACGATAGACAAAACAAGTGAACAACGACGCGAAGGAAGAGGGAGAGGGAGGAGGGAGGAAGGAAGCGACAGGGCGCGCGCAAGAGAAAGAAAGAACAAGCACCGCGAGTGGAGAACCTCGAGCAAAAGGGCAACAAATCGTAAACCGATTGCTTTTCGCGGTTGTAAAAGAGTCGCAACGACGAAGAATTTAGTTGCAGCTGCGCGTCGACTCTCAGCTACGTACGACATGCGAGAATAAATCGCAGTTGAAAGATTTCTCAGCATTGTACTCTTGCTCTTTAATTAGAACGATTGAGTGAGTACTCGCGATTGGTGTCCTGTGGAAGATGTCTCATGGTGATTATCGAATGGTCAACTTGATCGTTGTTCCATCATTGCCGGAGGCGTCTACACGCCTGCCCATAAATGGTCCTCGGTCATCCGCTCGCCAGGCGTCGCGGACACCATATCTTGAAAATCGCGTGGGATGTAGTCCGCGCGCTGCCACCACCGCGATCTTGAAGAGAGTTCCGAGACGCGATAAAAGTGTGGACTTGAACCTTCGTAGCCATCTTCTTCTGGTGCTATCATCTCATTCTCAACGGGTTTGTTTTGCCATAAACGCGGCAAGGAGGCAACAGTTGCCCGAGTATTCGATATATAGTTGAAACGCGACGTATCTCCATTTACATAAAGCGAATGTGTACCTGGAAAGAGGGGCCTTGGACTCTTTTCCCTATACCGATCAGTCGGATGCGCGTGGGTCTCGTGTACTGTTGCTTTGGCTCACCAGCAGGGCTGGCTCTGTCTACCACCTCACTCTGCCATCCTTTTCCTCCTGGCTTATACCATTTCCTACGATCTTACGAGGTATCTTACACACGGTGTTCTCCCCCCCCCCCTCCCTGTGAATGCCCCCTTTCCAGACTCGCTGATCTCAACTCAAGACTCTCTTAGTTCCCGGTGGATACGCAATCAGCGACAACACTAACAACTCGCTCGATCACTCAAGCGGGCGCCCGCGTTCACCTAGCTCAAAAACTCAGAGTGCAGGAACGCGGAAGCTGATCCCGTAAAAGCCGCGGCCGGCATGTATACGTATACACATAACGATTCGAGTGCACGATTTCAAAGTTCGCGGATAGTGACGACCAACCGAAGGCCAAGAGTTTAATCGTCGCAACTTGTTACGTCCACGATTACAAGACTGATAATGAATATTGGATACGATGGGGATCGAGTCTCGAGTTTAACTCGGAGCCATTAGCTGCGGTGGATTAAAGCCCCGCTTCTGAAACTCGAACTGATGGGTCACAGAGGTCACGACTGATCGCGAATCTGATCGCGATTGGATCGCGCAAATCCGGAATACTGAAAAAGTCGTTACGTAGCGATACGCGAGAAAAAAGTGCGAGCAGACCGATTGATAAACGCTGTAAAATATCAAGTGCCAAGTATCGTTAAGCGGAAAATCACGAGACGCGCGAGAAAGTTGGATTTCCTTCTGGCTAGCCTGTGCTATGCGAGCTCGATCGGTGGATAATAACGTTGAAGCGATAGTAGGATCGTCGTAACTAGTACGATATCTTGCTCGCGAGCGCATTATGCAAGACCTTTTCCTTGTTTTTTTTTGTTCCGAGTGAAATATCCAGTGATCCCTGTGACTGGTAGTGTCGAGTGGTTGCCTGAAAAACAAAGTGTACAATGAAAAGACTTGTTTCTCTCGGAAGAAAAGTGAAAAGAAAAGAAACGAGGCATTTTTAAGCGGACGCACGCGTCCCGTTTGCGTAGCATCTACCGTACGTCTTTCGGAAGCTTGTCGCGGTACGACCCCTTCCTTCCTCGCAATATAGCCGAGTATCAAACGTGTTTACGGATTTCACATGTGCGAGGTAAAAAGGGAACGGCTACCAGCTGTAAGCGACCCGAATAAATGCTCGATAAAAGACAATAGAGGATGCTGCTTACCGGTATGAGAAAATTATGCAGAGTCTGCCTCGCTGGCGTCCTCGCTACCGCACTTTGTGTACTCACTCTCGTCGACATACCGCCACAGCTACCGGAACCACCGACAGATCCTCCACCTATCCCAGGTATAAAACTTGTTCGTTTATTTTCCCTCCGCGTGTACGCGCGCAGGCTGGTGGCAATTTTCATGACTCGCACCTACAACGATCCCTGGCGTGCTGGGGGGGGGGGGGGGGGGGTGGCTCAATATGCATGGCTGCATCCACGCGAGCGTGGAAAAATTCTGTCCCCTGGTTGCTCTTGCGTCCAACTAATGGCTATTCGTAAACTGCGCAGGGGAATCTCCTCGTCTTATCCATGGAAAAGGGCTTTTTCCAATCGTTCCACCAAGGCCGGGAAAATTTTACAACGTAAACTGTTCGTTGGGCAATCATAACGCGAGAAAGCTTCATTTCTATCAGTGAAGAAAGAAAAATCCTTTTTCAGCAAGATTTATCTGTCGAGTGGGGGTGGCTTGTGGGAAAAAAAGCACGATCCGATACTGTCAATTCGGAGTGAACTCGTTGTAATTTTCTGCAAAGTTCACATTAGATGCCGTAACAATTACTTTTCTCATGCCGCTACATATTTTATCGAATGGCTTCGTTCCGAGTTCAAATTAACGACACACTAAGTCCGTGTAAAAAATCTTGGATGCAAACACTTATGGGCATATGCGAGAAGCAATACGGTACGGTTCCGCGTGCTTGAGCGAATAATGCTTTCAAATTTCCCGCGGACGAGTTTCTTTCGGAGGGAAGGGGTTGTCCGAAAAGTATTTAAAAAATCCGTTGATTCTCGGAGAGAATTTCACGGGGCGCGAAGCTTAGACGTGGCCCACACACTCACACATACGCGGACACACACATAAATTAGGACAATCGCATTCTCGCGTGTATGTTTCATAATGGGCTTGGCTGTCCGGGTGGAATAAAGAAACGTTTGCCATGGTGGATGTGGCGGTAGGATAATTCTACAGACGCACAAAAAACGACGCATAACGTGCGTCGGTAATGAAAGGATCGGTACGACTTTTTCTTCGCTGGTGTAAATCTTTGAAGGTATAAATTTCCCTGATATCCAGCGCGTTTGAATGTAACAAGTTCGTTAACTTGGAAATAATTGATCTTCAACCCTGTTCGATGCTGTCGCTCTCGTGCGAGTGTATTGCAAATCGACACGTCCTTCAAAGAAGCTTTGCTTTTTTGTTGCTCCAACGCGTTCGATCCAAGATCGTGCATACGATATGCCTACAGCTATTATACGAGTAGAGCGTTTATTTGACAATCTTATGGGCGTAACCCGTCATCGGCGCTTTGACATTTTGTTCGCTATTGGTCCATCGCCGAAGGGTGCATACAATATCGCTTGCGATTGTACTCAATTTAAGGTATTCCTTTCACGAACCCAAATATTTTACACTTAACTGATTTTCGGCTATAATGAAGTAACAATACATCCCAGTATACTGGTAAAATTTCAAACCAAGTTACCGAACCTTTAACGAAAAATGAGGACCCTAAAAATTGTCTCATTTACACGGCGCTTTATGGACATGTCACGCTGGCCACATTTCTATTTAATAACTTATACACTAAATAACTCTAGATGCCTGATATAAACTGCTCACAGGTGTAAAAAAAAGTCTAAAGATTCCGTAATGACAATAAAAACAGAGGGTCACCGAACGTTTGAAGAAAATATTAATGTTAAAACTTGGGAAAATGTGACTAGCAGAAGAATTCTCGTAGCCGTGCCGTAATAAATGTGAAAATGTCTGAATCTACTGAATTTGCGCGAAATTTTTTATTCTAGTTTATCGTTGTGTATAATAATACATTGTAACTCATTTTTTATCAAGCCCAATTGTAATTTACGGACGGTTCAGAAGGACCTGCGTATGCCCCAACAAAATACGGCCCTTCGCGAAAGGAATACCTTAAAAGGATGAAACGAGTCGATTTATAGCAGCTCTTTTAGACGTTGGCAATTAAACGTTCGAGACATTGTATGATTAATTAGGCGCGTTGGGTATTACATTTCGATGTAAAATCGTGGCAGTTTATCGCGAAGCTGTGACGAGCGGTAAATGAAAAAACCGCTATCGAATGAGACGACAAGCGATTGAATGTTTTTTATTTTTTATGTACTTAGACATTGCCCCCCCCCCCCTCACTGCACATGTATTGAGATGTAAGAGCAGATTTTCCATCCGTCGCGCATTATTCTTATCCCGCCGTGGCATGATACGTCGCTGAAGGTACACGAAGAGGAGAAAATAGGGTGGGGGCTACGCAGAGGGGAATCCTTTCGCTGTCCATCTTCTTTCTTTTTCGCGAATCGGAACGGCAGCTTAATCCGACACAAGACAGACTCGCACGAATCGCGAATTTATCGCTGACACGACAAAGAACAAGCACTTGCAATAAATTATAATTTAATCGTCGTAGGGAGTAGCGCGTAAAGAGAGACGGAAAAGATAAATGACATGAGGAGTAGGGGCGACGGATGCTATTAAAAATTACAAAGCACGTTGTTGCACGGCGCGGTGTTTTCCTTTCTCTCCTTCCTCTTTCTGTGTTCTGTCTGTCTATTTGCGTCACCGAACAGTGATACATTGAATGAAAGAAGATGCGAGTGTGGTGCCACGATTACGATTGACGAAAGACTTGCCCTAGTCGTGTATAAATGAGACGTGAGGCGCCGTGCATATACGGTAAAAAAAGACTCAACGGGACAGTATTGTCTGCTAGAAAATGGCATTTTACGTAACACGCTTTTGTACAAAAATGTATGTGTTATCCAAGTTGGCTGTATATAAACTCGTTTGTGGCATACGGAAAATGCGCCGCTGCCGCCACCGCCGCGCCGCTCCCCGAGGGAAAGATGGATCGCAATTATCGTATATAGATAGGATAATTGTGGTCTATTTTTCTCCTCGAGGAGCGTGTATGGCTTCTCGATAGCTCAACATCAACATCCCTATAGACACGATACGAATATCTGCTCGCCGTATTACTCATTAAATGAGACTAAAATATCTTGGCTTCTTTTTTTATTCGCTTTTCATTGGTTCCAGTTGAGTCGATTCCCATCGTTCATTTTGCGAGTGTTCAGTTTGTGCGCTTGTACGCGTATGTGTATATACTACACACACACACACACACACACACACACACACACACACACACACACACACACACACACACACACACACACACACACACACACACACACACACACACACACACACACACACAAACACACACACACACACACACACACACACACACACAAACACACGAGCGCGCGCAAACACACACGCGCACACACCCGCGCACACGGTATACGCAGGCATAGAATCACATTGAGATTCTCACGGAAAGTTATCTTGGAAAGTTCGGTGCGACCAACTGTGAAATTGTTTGAACGTTCGCCTTGGAATTTCACGTCCGAGAAAAGATACTTCCTCGCTTCGATAGTCCTGGATATTGAATCGATCGTTTCGGATGTAAAAGATTTCGAGCAACTTCCTTCGAGAGACAAATTTTTATAACAAGACGATTTTCAAGCCACGGAAGCACCAAACTGCCGGTTAACGATGGAACATTCTTTTCGCTAATAACTAAATGATTTCACGATGTTGAACAATCATTCCACTTATCTCAAATATAAATTACTGACATAAGTCAAAGGAACAAAATAATATCCAGAATTTTTACATCACGTTCAAATGGCTATACCTATCTCTGCAAAAATGATCGTGGGAGAAAATTTAAAAAAAGCATTTTAACGCTTGACATCTCTAGTTTTCGAGCTTTGACTTGAACATTTCTTAAACCCTTTGTTACTATCGGATCAATAGAAAAGTCGCGAAGGAATTTTTTTTTCTTTTTTTGTTCGACAACGTCTACAGACGAGTGAATTTTTTACATCAATAACGCAATTTGATCCCTTTACCTTTTTTTTTTCTCTTTGATTTGTGCTTTGAGAGAAGTCAGCACGATAATTTGTCGCAAAATTATGGGCTATCAAAACGAAAGTGACGGTCTTGACTTTGATAATCAATATCTCATGAACCTATCATCGTACAGAAATTTAAAGGGCAGTGCTGAAAAGTTAAAGGTAGGCCCTTTAAGGGGGAAAAATCAATTTTGAATTGAAACCTTGATCTTTGATGCAACATATGGATACAAAAAATGGCGTTTGTTCTTTAAATTACAAAAGTTTTGTTATCTTCGCAGACAATCAACGCAAACATTATTTTTAGGCATTTTTTCCGAGTTCATAGTATCCACAAAGGGTATGCAGAACGTTAAGTTGCTCCGATTTTTCCCCGTGGCCCGAATGATTAAAGTTTGAATCTTTTGAAAAAAAAACTATCAAAGAAACGTCATTATTATTTTGAACGATAGTTGCATCGTTTTGGCGGCGAACAAAATTGTTTATCGAGATTAACCGATATTTTTGCTCATGTAAAGTGACAATTTGGAGAATTATTGTTTCACCTTACCTTGGGCGTCGAGTATACCTGGCAGTCCGTTGATATCGGCTACGTTACCGATTACCCCGTCACCATCGCCATCTTCAACCAGGGTGAGAATCAAACGAGCATCTTCCAGCTCAGATAAATGCCCTCGAGCCATGACCATAATTTAAAAATTCGAAATTTGATTTTGCGTGTAAATAAATTTCTTCGGAAAATTGTTCAAGCACCAAAAAGTACCCCTTTGATTTTAAAACCTTCAATTCACAATATACCATTTTAGCAGAAACGAAATTCGTAAAGAATTCCTAAGAAATAGAAACTTTAAAAAGTATAGGAAATACAAGGGGCATGCAACTTTTCAAATAAAAGTTCATTTTCAAACCGAAACAAGCGTCAAACAAAGGATTTTTTTTCTCATGGGAGAGAATAACTGTTATTTCTCGATGAGAAATTGATAAACGAATAAAATTACACAATATTGTGTTTGTTTGACTTCCTCCTACGGAATTTACTCCTACAGGATTGTTTTGTTCCGTTAATTATTATCAGTAGTGTGATGCGAAAGCGAGAAAAACGTTCCTCGAGATTCGGTTTAGAATAGTATAATCATCGAGTTGTAAAGAACAAGTGAAAAAATATGTCACGTCTGAAAACATCTATTACAGAGAGGGAGCCGCGATTGGGAACGAGAAGCATTGTAGCATATTCGTGGGCACGAAGATTGGCTTTGGATTATCGCCCGTCTAGGCAATGCCGAGACTACTCGAAAGCCTACGTAATCGTGGACGATGAGAAATTCACGAAATCATCGGGCGCTTACGCAACAACGAAGGACTTGACGGAGCGAATCACCGCCAAACCTGAAACCGTTGGCAGCATTGACGATACGAGCAGATCGAATAAGTGGCTCGAGACGATACCGCGACATTTATTTCTCTACACCGCTCACTTGGACATCAGGGTTGCCGGCTATCCGAGTGTGAGGGTGATTGGCGTTAAGCGTGAAACTTCTCCGACATTGCTACGTCCGACCGGGACGCTCTACTGCACTATTTGGTAAGTGGGGATCGCGAAAGCTGCGACAAAAATCAGAGATGCACTTTTAGGTTTTTCCGCTATACACGACAATCGCGCCGATTCCTTCTCTCTCTCTCTCTCTCTCTCGCTCTCTCTCTCGCTCTCTCTCTCGCTCTCTCGCTCTCTCTCGCTCTCTCTCTCGCTCTCTCTCGCTCTCGCTCTCGCTCTCGCTCTCTCTCTCTCTCTCTCTCTCTCTCTCTCTCTCTCTCTCTCTCTCTCTCTCTCTCTCTCTCTCTCTCTCTCTCTCTCTCTCTCTCTCTCGCTCTCGCTCTCGCTCTCGCTCTCGCTCTCGCTCTCGCTCTCGCTCTCGCTCTCGCTCTCGCTCTCGCTCTCGCTCTCGCTCTCGCTCTCCTCTCGCTCTTGCTCTCTCTCTCTCTCTCTCTCTCTCCTCTCTCTCTCTCTCTCTCTCTCTCCTCTCTCTCTCTCTCTCTCTCTCTCTCTCTCTCTCTCTCTCTCTCTCTCTCTCTCTCTCTCTCTCTCTCTCTCTCTCTCTCTCTCTCTCTCTCTCTCTCTCTCTCTCTCTCTCTCTCTCTCTCTCTCTCTCTCTCTCTCTCTCTCTCTCTCTCTCTCTCTCCCTCCCCTCCCCCTCCCTTTTTCTTCCCGTTTTTTGTCTTCAAAACACGTCAAACTGAGTTTCATTGTGTTTTTGTAAGAGATCAGAAAGCGATAGGGGAGAAACTGGAGAAAAATGTCTCTGGAACGGTTGTGGGAGGGGGGAGATGGGAAAATAAGGAGGAGGCTTGCGCTTGGTTGCACAAAGATACGACGAAGGACGGCAAGATCGTTGCACCAATGGTGATGTCCAGTCTAAGGGTAACGAGGAGGCATACACGCAGTTTGTCGATGGTGCAATCCATTGTTAACGAGGGGGGTGGGGGAGGTTGGCTTCCACGGATATACAAAGTTGTCGCGGCTATGCCATTTTTTTATACAAGCTTATTTTCCGCGTTTCTGGCAAAATGCGTAGGAACTTGCGCTAGGTACCTACCTACTCGAGAATGTTCAATGAAGCTTTTACCAAAGTTTTGCCGACATGCTCATCATAATTGCTACGTCTCTTATCAAGTTGCAATGTTTTCCCCTGCTACGCTACAAGATCGTACATCATACATGGACAAAATACTCGCTTGTTACTTCAAATTGAGATTTGAGAGTCATTACACGTGAAACGCAAGGGAAAACAATGCCGAAAGATTTTCGTAGATGAATAACGAAAAAATTTTAAAAGACATTCCAATACGCACGAAAAATCGTATATTAATTGATAAGTGTGTTCATTTGGTCCTCTGTCGCTTTACATCGGAATTGTCGAAATTGTCAATGGAAATAAGGAAAATAAGCGAACATTGCTCCATCTCGGCGGATAATCGACAAAAAATCGCCGAAAAATCGAGATTGAATAAAGAGAAGAAAAAAAAATAGAATTGTTTATCGACTTGGCGAAGCTCTTCATCTTCAATATTACCGCGATAATTGGCTTCACGGTCTCGGATTAACGTTTTTTTCGTCTCTGTCTTTTCTCGAATGTAAAAAAAAACGTACAATCGGAAAGACTTACCGTTCGCTCCAACGCTCCAAATGAGTTTTTAATCCGCGGAAGTGACTGTGCTTCGTTTGCCGTGATAAAAAGCGGAGAAAAAAACGTTTGAGGGTGAGGCGAGGATGAAAAGGAAAGGTCGGAGAGTCGCGGGTATGGAGCGTTATTTCATTGAATTATAGCATTCGTTCGTGGCGTCGTTGCTGGGCTTTGTGGCTGTCTTTTTATACTCGAGGTCTCTCCTCGCGTACTTTTCGCAGCGAGTAATTGCGTTCGCCTGTGTCATTGCGTACAGTATCGAGGAGAGGGACTTTCCTCCGGATAATCCAGGATCGACAACGATCTCTACTGCGTATATATTTACGTTGGCTATAGGCGAAAGTATCGATGCGAATGTCGACCACTGCAAAAGAGTGCAATTACCAGCCATCTAGTCACAATATTTACACCTCCTATAATGCATACATTATAGGAGGTGTAAATATACTTCAAAATGTATACACCCAAGTCCAATTTGTCACGACAAAAGTATTTGCCGTTTATATTTTATTAGAATAATATCTGGATACGTTTATACGGGTTCTATACATCGTGCTATACGCATGAAGAGGGAAGAGAAATATTGTTTGTACAACTATGTACCGTTCTTGACAAAACACTCCATAGTCCAGGTCCGCAACAACTACACATATACCTATATATACATATCTGGGCTGTTGAAATCTCTTGCGGAGAAGCTCGCAAGGCACTACAATAACGCGCGTGGATTCTCGTATAAAGAAGCTCCCGTAGCCCCCTACTCTGAATTCGCCATTTTCCCCCTTCCGAATAAAATGGGATCTTTTTTTTGTTCCGTATTCAAAAGAGATTCTTCCGCGAGGTTTGTTACGTTAGGAAAATTTAATGGGAGAAAAAAAAAGAATTGACCTACCGCAGTGCAAATTTCCCCCGGCGGGCTGAAAAGAAGAAAGATAAGACATAATAAATGACTTTTCCAACGATATGTTTCGAGTGAGCTTTTTATTGTCAACGCAGGATCGTGTTTTGAATTTCAAGGTACGTCGACGTGGATGGAATAACGAGATCATTCAGTATGGAGGCTCACGTGTCGGACATTTGGTTGGACGAGTGGGGAGGTTCGAGAGAGGATTACACGGGTATACTGGTGACTTGTCACTTACCGCGTACGGACGGTCTTCTGAGGGTACACGTTGGTGCGAAATCGTGCTACCGAAATCCTAGTCATAGCTTGTTAGTCAAAGGAGCACCTGAGAGCAGCAGCAGCCGAAGCAGCAACGAGGAAAATGCAAAAAATCGCCACGAATTTACCGTTTGTATCAAGGGCCTCGATTTCGACGAGGATATCAGCGACAAACTCGTGGCTTTTGTTGAATTGAATCGAATACTCGGAGCTGGTATGATATACATTTACGTTTTCAACGTTCACCAGAATGTCTCGAGAATATTGCGCATGTATGAGAAATCGAACGTCGTGAGATGGTTCAATCTCGAATTGCCGGGTGATTTGCCGAACGACGTTGCAGCGAGACGGCAATTGCTCGCGACGGATTTGTCGACGAAGAGGCGCATGGAGCTCATACCTTATAATCATTGTTTCTACGAAAATCTCTACACTTCCGACTTTGTAATTCCTATCGACATCGACGAGACGATTATACCGACGAAACTCGACGATTGGCAACAACTGCTCAACGACGAGAAACAGAGGCTCGGACGTTCCTTCGAAGATTTTGCCTCTTACGCGGTAAGAAACGTCTATTTCTTCCCGGAAGTGCGAAACAAAACGTTATCGGGAGTATCAACGAAATATCGTGACATTGAGGTACCGAAATGCGGTGGTGGCGGCGGCGGCAGCAGCGGTAATAGCGGGGACAATTCAACGCGATGCATTTATCTCGATACGGTAAGAAGTTGGATGATCTCGCCGGTCGGGGATTCCGTCAAGAGTTTCGTCTCCACCGAACGCGCTCTCACCGTTCACAATCATTACGCCCTAACGACTCTGAATCCATCAACGAGACGAGCCTATCATCTCGATCCAGGCGCCGCTCTCAAGCACCATCATCGCGCGTGCGACCGAAAACATCTCGACTGCGATCTTATGATCCAAGAGCTGAAGATTGACGAAAACGTGCTCAGATACGCGGATCGGCTCAAAAACCGTATAAAGCTTTTTTATGAAACTTGTTGATCATTCCACATATCGATCTTTCCAACAATCCTTGTTAAGCAAACGCAATCGTTCGATCTACTCGTCGTTCTGACTGTTATCAAGATAAAAGACTCAGCCCAATAATAAACTTTGACCAAGGGGCAATGTTTTCGCGGTCTATTTCTACAATTGAATAAATCCCCTCGTTCCCTCTTTTTCGCATATTCTACCCTGAAACGAGATCAATGAGGAACGAGCCGCTGTATCTATACAAAGGTAGGTGTGATTGATTTGTTTTTTTCTTTCTCCCGAATCGTAGGCGTCGAAATTCACTTTTGAGTTTGTCGTATGTTCGTTTGTAGGAATGTGGCATTTACAGACACAATCATGTTGTCTCGGTTCAAACGACGCTATCGGTCTTCTTCAGGACTCATTCGCAGGAGAGTTAAAAAAGCGTTGCTTCAAAGGCCGACGTTGGCGCTTTTGAAACATTCTTGACATGTTTGTTCATATGTACGCTTTAAAATCACTCTTGTCTCGTTTCCCGCTGCAGGAGGACGTGCAATGAATTCCGCTAAATTACTAGCATTAGCGATTTGTGTTGCAAGGCGAAAAAGAAACTAAAGGCATTCTGGGTGCATCCCCTGAATAGCAAGCGATATTTGAAAAGACAATTCCTGACACTTTACGAAAATTTGAGGCAGAATCGTGATAAACTTCTTAACTATTTTCAGATGTCCTTAAACACATTCGACGAACTGTTGGAAATAGCGGTGCCTCGAATAACACTTCAAGAAACCAACATGCGATAGGCGATATCACCTGTACATACTTGCATACTGAACGCAGAGTCGACGCTTTTTTAGCTCTCGTCTGAACAAATCAACAAGTGCCATAGGGTACATTCGACATAACGTCCACCGCCCAGCGCTTAAAATCAAACACAGCGCGATCAAAAAGCATCGCGTTTTAAGCCGTTATACGCAGTTGCAAGGCCAAAAAAGTCGTTTTCTTACGATTTTTTTTCTGGAAAAGGATTTCATTTGGGCAAAAAGAAAAGCTTCAGGCAGTGTAGTGGCATCTTTTAGCTTTAGATTGGCATTTTTTATTTTCAAAAATATTCATTAACATCGCTCCTGTAGGAAGTCTCCTGGAGATCCCCGAAAAAAAATGTTCGGCGGTGAGCAAAGTATCTCCGGTTTGGATTATCTAAATTGAAAAAAACCAAAAAGATTATTTTAGGCGATAGATGAATCCAGGTATTGATCGAAGGAATAGTCGAAGTTATGATTTTTGACAAAATGGTGGCTACGGAAACAAACAATTTCGAATTTCAACCAAATTTTTTTCGTTAAATCGTTGAAAAAACATAGAAATAATTATCGGAAATCTTATTCCTTCGATCAATACACTGAGAAACAAAAACATTAATCCAATATCATTGGTGTTATTGAATGAAATTCCCTTGATTCAATTGTAAAATTGTTGGTGTAAATAACCAGATTTATTAGTCCAAACAAAACGCTATTTACTCCAATAACATGATAAAATTGAAAGTTTTTTTTTCATTCAAAAGATATATTGTTGGCCGAGAACAACATATTATTGAAACTATCTAAAAAATTGTCGCGAATAAATTATATAGTTTTGAATGCAATTTCTGCAACGAACGAAAAAAGCGTTTCAATTCATAGCATGAATATTGTTGATTCTAGTACACAAGAAAAATTGAATTCCGCGCGTTGGATTCAAATAAAATGTCTATTGAGTAAATATGTTATTTTATTGTTTTAACCATATCCGATATTGATTTTAAGTCCATTATTCGTTAAAATATTAATATTTTATCTTGATTGGAAAATATTAAGCAATTGTCTGAATTGATTAAAAAATTATGCGGAAGTAAAATTTGTTTCTTGCACATTTGGTTGAAAAAAATCAACCAAATCATGGCGGAGTGCCACGGAAATTATAGGTGTGAGGGAACCCGTAGTTCTCGGAGTAACCGCTAGAGGCCGCACACGCGCTCGTTTCTCGTAAGCGTAGCGCGAACCGAAAATCTACTTCAAACGCTGGAGAAATTCTGAAGAGTATCGCATGGATTCGACGTTGAGACGTCAAGGCGACAACACGCACGAGACAATCCAACGAAACACACGCGATAAAAAACAACTCTAATACAAATTCTCTCCCGGTGGAAACCGAGGATAACAACCAGCAGCTTAGCCCCAGACCTGTGATAATGGGAAAAAACGACGCGCCATCGCGAGCGTTGACGACAACAGCACGAAGAACCGGAAGAAGACTATCGGTGTCTCAACAAGCAACAGATACGACAGCCTCTCTGCCCTAGACTCGGACGAAGAGGATCAAATGACAGTGGACTCAGATCTCAGCACCAAAAGCGTAAAAACGGAAAAACCCTCACCGATAGTGATAAACAGCGCAAACCTCGACGCAGAAGCCAAAGCCAAAATTCACCTCGACGTACTGAAAAACCACAAGGGATCAACACTCAAATTTGCAACAGCAACAATTATCGTCTATCCAAAGAATAATGAGGAATCCACTCAGATCACATCCAAATTAAAAAATGACTCGCGGGACTTCTACACATACGCGACGTCCAGTCAACGAGAGAAGAAATTCGTCATCAAAGGACTACCTCCACTCGATGAAAAGGATATTGTGGACGACCTATCCCAAGCAGGACTCGTGCCACCAAAAATAAAAAAGATAAAATTAGCGCAAGCAAATAACTCAGACCGAGTCCTTTACTTCGCCTCTTTCAAAGCTGACGCAGACCTGAGAGAAATCAAAAGCACAAAATATATCTGTTCTGTTAAAGTTACATGGGACAACTACAAAAACCCGAAGCAGATCTCCCAGTGCTACCGTTGCCAAGGATTCAACTATGGGACAGCGTACTGCAACAAGGAGCCGAGATGCGTGAAATGCGTGGGCAACCATCTCACGAAGGATTGCGTCAAAGCAGCCGAAGACAAACTGCAGTGTGTGAACTGCCAAAAAGAACACCCTGCAAACGCAACCTGTTGCGAAGTCTACCAGCAACACCTCAGAAGGAAGAAGGAGCAGCATCAGCGAAGCCAGCAGCCAAGACATCAACGATTCCAGTCACACCTCGAGCCAATCAACGACACAAATTTCCCAGCACTGCCAATCGACCAGCCTCAGGGCCAGCGAGGAAGGGACAACACAACCACATACGAAACATAACAACAGCTCCTATAGCGCTAAGGTAAACCAAGACGTAAACACAGGTAATGCTAGGGACCCTAGAACTAGACCGAGAAGTAAGCTAGTCCCCCAAGATCTAACACATACTAGACAGGACCCCCCAGTTATCGACGAAAACGATAACTTTGCCGGCCAACAATCCACAAATAACGATGCACTCAATAACATAGTAAAAGAAATACAAACACTCAAATCCCTCTGCGACATGAACAGGATGCTGGAAATGTTCAGAGAATTAAACAAACAGTTAGCCACGTGCTTAGATCACATCGCCAAATGCCAAGCATTCTATAACGTCATACTTAAATATGTATAACAACGTCGCGACCATAGACCAAAACTTACATATTATCCATTGGAACGCAAATGGGCTGAAAAATAATCTAGCAGAACTCTCAAGCTTAATCGATAAAATGAAGATAGATATTATTTTAGTAAACGAAACCAAACTCAAACAAAAGCACAAATGCGAATTCCCGGATTCCGGTGTATCAGAAAAGATAGACCAGCGATGTCGCTGGGGGAGGCGTAGCAATATATTGCAAAAATAATATTGAATGCTCTGAATTAAATTCAGACACAAACTCTATAGAAGCTCACGCAATAAAATTTAAAAAACAATCTAGTAATCTCTACAATTTATGCCAAGCCGCAGACAACAATTTTACACGCGCATCTGAACAAAATATTTAACCTGGCAAACTCTGTCTTAGCCATTGGCGATTTTAATGCCAAACATGCAAGCTGGCACTGCTACAGCAACAACATGAACGGCAGGAACATACTCAATTACTCAAATCTGACAAGCACAGTGGTAATAGCCCCAGACAACTTCACTCTGCTCCTCTACAACCAAGCACTTCCAAGCGTCGTAGATTTTGAACTAGCTAAAAACATAAATAATATCTCAGTAGAAACGGTAAATGATTTGGATTCCGATCATCTCTCAGTTAAATTCACACTAAGAAATGCACGCATTTCTTACACAAAATAACAATAGATTCAAATTTAAAATCCAAAACAGATATAGATAATTGCACGACTAAACTCACAAATCTCATTAGAGAAACAATGCAGATAACGACTCCCACAACCAAATGCAACAGCGTATCCATTACCCTTTCGGAAAACATCGCAAAACTAATTAAAGCAAGAAATAGAGCATGCAGATTGTACCAACGGACTCAAAATATGCAATATAAGATCATACAAACCAAAGTATCAACTAGGGTCAGGCAATTGATTAGAGAGCACTTAAATGAAAAATGGGAACGAAAATTGAAATCTTTGAAAATGCAGGATAACTCGATCTGGAAGATGGCAAAAGCCTTCTAGGCAGGCAGTCAGAAGCCTTCTTCACTAGGAGTCAGAAGCGATCATTCCCACACTACACGGAACGCAGGGCCTTGCAATCAGCAATAAAGAAAAAGCTAACGCCCTCGCGGAAAACTTCGAAAAAGTCCATCATTTAACGGAAAACATGAGCAGCAACAACCATCGTGCCTTAGTAATCAGAAAGTTCAGAGAAATTTGCGACAAACAAGTAGATGTCCTAGACATAGTGTACACCTCTCCCAAAGAAATTTTACAAGCAATCAAGAGAACCAGACCCAATAAAGCCCTGCCGCCAGACGGAATTCAAAACATTGTCCTCAAATACTTGCCGCAGAAAGCAATAGTACAGCTGACATACATCTTCAATTCATGCTTTAAACTCAGCCACTTCCCGACACCATGGAAGTACGCAAACCTCTTAGCCTTCCCCAAACCAGCGAAAGATATGCTCTTCCCGCAAAATTATCGTCCTATTAGTCTCCTCAACACCTGTAGTAAAATTTTTGAAGAAATTATAAATCGCCTCAAGCAACATGAAATACAAAACAATCAACTCATACAGGAGCAATTCGGGTTTCGGGAAAAACACAACGCGGCTCAACAACTCGTCAGATTAACAAGCCACATAAGTTTCCAATTTAACATTAACCAAGCAACAGCGATAGCATTACTTGACTTAGAAAAAACGTTTGACACAGTGTGGCACAAGGGACTGATTTTCAAGCTGGACAATCTAAACGTTCCATTATATCTTACTAAAACGATAACTAACTACCTCTCAAATAGATCTTTCACGGCCATGGCAAACGGAGAACCCTTGACGAAACAGAGCATAGCAGCAGGAGTACCGCAAGGCTCCATTCTTGGACCGGTATTGTTCCTTTATTTTATAAACGACATTCCCAAAACAGATAAAACTCAGCTAGCCCTAATCGCAGACGACACGGCAGTATTCTCGAGCTCCTGGAGCAAAAAAGTAGCACAAAATAACGTCCAGGCCCACGTAAAAGCAATCTCCGAACACTTCAATGGATGGAAAATTAAAATTAATGAATCCAAAACAGAGCTAGTTATTTTCAGCAGGAAAACAAAACATGTTGATTTACCCCCATTTACCATGAACAATATAGTTATCCTCCCTAAGAAAGAAGCAAAATACCTAGGAGTAATATTGGATGATAAACTAACCTTCACTAAACATATAAACGCGATTAAAAGTAAAGCCCAAAAAATTAAAGGAATATTATACTATCTCATTAACCAGAAAAGCGTACTCAACAGAAAAAATAAGTTACTACTATATAATGCCATCATCAAACCGATTTTGCTTTACGCGGCCTCGGTCTGGAGCAATACGTGCAAAACAAACATTAAAAAAATTCAAATCGTCCACAACAAAATTCTACGAAACATAACAGAAGTTGAATGGTACACAACAAACAAACAAATCCAAGACCAAACGGGAGTCAAGGATATTTACAAAGAAATATATGACAGGACACAAAAGTTCTATACAGAACAAACCCAAGATACCTCTCTCCTCCAAGACGTGGGCACCCTAACACAAGACAACGCACCGTTTAAAATAAAGTATAAACTACCCCACCAAATCCTCATAGTGTAAACATATAGCATGAACAGCTCAAAGCACCCACATCCTCTGTAAATATTGTAAATACGTCTAGATATAAGAAAATACTATTTAGATATAAGGATACATAAAACACGGGTATGTTTTTCAATTTTTTAATCTGTGATTCCAAATAAATACCTTGCGAAAGCACTGCTAAACACATAAACAAATCCCACCACATGAACAATAACTAGTTAAATTCTAAGGAATAGGAATAGTTACCCTAAGAGAAAAACAATGTAATAAACACTATGTTATCAAAACAATGATAAATAAAGAGATGTCAAAACGTAAAAAAAAACATGAAGAGTATCGCTTCTTGGCCTGTGGCTAAGATCAAAGTGTAGTATCTGTTCTAATCAGTTGAATATCTGATGTTCTCTCCATGGATATTCCATTGGATATCTGATATTCTCTCCACTATTATCGTGGATGAGTATTCTGATGCTCAATTTTATTTAAGATTTAAAACAAATTGAAAAACTGACGTCCCGTGGCATATTCGTTTCGATGTAGTAAAGAAATAATTAATTCTATTGAATATATTTTTGTACGAATTAAAAAATGTTTGTAGCAACGGCTTAATTATTTCATCCAATACATCTACGGATTGTATAAAGAATGATTTCAATCGAATATAATTTTATTTGAAGGATAATATAGATATTCAGAGAACAGAAGAGCTTTTTCAAGTAAAATAATATGTTATTTAAATCAATCACATTTTTCAATATTTTATAGTATTGAAACAATCTCATGTATCGGTGGCACTCCGGAGCAGCACATTTATTTGGATGAACCAATATATTTTCTTGATTCAATTGATTTTTTTCTCAGTGTACCTGAAGAATATATCTGACAAGGTTGTGTTAAACCAATTTAAGGGGCGCGGTGCAGTCAGAGGCGTGAAAAAACGAGCATTTTTTAATAGTAATTGAGTTTGTTTTACAAAAGTGGTTACACAGACTTTTTATGTTATATTTCAACTTGACTTGTACAATTTTCAAAGAAAAATATTGGTTATTTATAAAAATATCGCCATCTTTGTGGCGATATTTATCGTGCCGAAGGGGGTCCCCTTCGGCATGTAGCGCTTTGCGGTGACCATCATAAAATTTTACTGGATCATCTGAAATAGAACGAACAAAAATCTTTAGTTTAATAATAAATCTAGTCCTTAATCGAAGCTTTTCGAAGTTTGATGAGTACACAATGCGATAATGTAATGAAAAAAAAACAATTTTTTTCGTCTTAATTTTTATTACCTGATGTTTAAAGAGCAATATAAGTGCTCCTTTAATTTTGGACAAAACTTTGACGATTTGGGTAAAAAAACGGTTCAACCGATCGATTAAAAAATTTACAAGGTTTTTGGGCATGTATTGAGCTCAAAAAAACCTATAAATATTGGTGATTTTCGCTATATCTGCAAAGTGGCGTTTGATTTTTCAAAGCGGCAGAAAAAGTCATTTTTTCGTACTATTTCAAATCAATATTAAGCTTATAAAGAAAATACTAAAACTCACTTATAGAGGATTCATTCAAGTTTCCGAAACCCACCTTCTGCTCGCTCTGCGATCATTCTGTACTTCATGAGATATCGGTTATCAAAGAAAAAAGCTGACTTTTTATTGAATTGTCGATATCTCAACAACTAATTGTCGTACAGAGAGAAAACAAACGAAATTGAAGCTAAAGAACCACGCTCCATAACCCCAGCATTGAATAAGCCAGGAACATTTTTTTGAGCCTATCAACGCTTTTAAAACACACAAAAACTTTCGAAATGTTTTTCTTCCTGCTATTTCTTGTGATAGCGCCGAGCGTGATACTCATAAAAAAATTCTACAAGATTCTTAAACTAGAGATTTCAAGCTTCAAAATGCTTTTTCTGTCTCCCGATACGGCAATTTTTCACGGAGTTACGGCTTTTCGAAAATCACTGAAATTTTTTTTCAGTGGTCGCACCTTTAATTTTTTTGCTGAGTGCGTATATATATACCGTACGTTTATTCATTAGCCTGCCGGTACGGAAACTCATCAGGATTAATCTAGTTCCTAGCAGGGTGATAATAACTCCCGTGGACGATGGCGTATCCAAATAACAAGAAGCCTGCTCTCCCACGAGTTCGTTGTATCGTCGTAAAACTTTCCACGTTATTTATCGCGAGGAGCGCGCCCGATTGATTCCAGCGATTAGCTGAAAAACAAAGTGGTTTTTTTTACATAAGCCTCGCTGTTTCGGACAGATCCTTGTATTTTCTCGATTGCGTTGACTGGAATAAATCGACCGAACCGCAGCACCGACTTCACTTCCAAAGAATCCGTAAATACGTTGGATTTCCAGAACAATTGTTTTTTCGAAAAAAGTACGATAGGAATTTGTTTCGATTGAATCTGCCTCTGAAACCCCTTCAATCCTTTGTTCTTATCAACAAGATCGGCTCGGGGTCGTTTTTCGTGATGATCCTCGTGCTTGCGTCAATCTTCAAAAATCCTTGGTGCTTGAGCGAGAATTGGAACTTTAATCATTTGGAAAGCTTTTTAGTTCTCCTCCCTCATCGTCGCGAAAAACTTGTCGTCAGGCCGCGCGAGTCACGTACGGAGTTTCCTATAAGTCGATTTTGGGGGAGTTGGTGCCACGGTCTTCAACCCACGAAGCGTTGAGGTAGATCGTGACACCACTATGGCGTGAACGACAAGAGGCAGACGCGCGCGCGCCCTTATTCAAGCCCTTTACCCATATCATCATTCCCGTTTACTTCCATCTTCCGTATATATGTTCCCGTTTCGAAGGATGCATAGGCTATTTCACGCGCAACAGCCAGCCCGGAAGGGAGAAAGGATTCGACAAACGGCAAGCCTGCAAACGCGCGTTGGACGTTTCGTTAGAAGCGAACGATTTGGGGCATGCGCCCTTCATCTCCCTTTGGTACGTATCCATTCTCTCAGTTGGCTTCTCCGAGAGGGGTTGGTAACGCGTCAAGAGGACACACGTGGTGCTCCTCAGTCAAGCCTCGTCGAGCTTCCGCACTAGTTGTCTCGGACCATCTTTCTCTCTCTCTCTCTCTCTCTCTCTCTCTCTCTCTCTCTCTCTCTCTCTCTCTCTCTTTCTCTCTCTCTCTCTCTCTCTCTCTCTCTCTCTCTCTCTCTCTCTCTCTCTCTCTCTCTCTCTCTGCCCCCGTCGCCCAAAAAATACGAAATGGAAAAAAAATGACAATTCGCAAAAGGAACTATGGGAAATTGTCATCGTTCCGTATTGCGTAAAGTATAAAAGGCGGAAGCGATGTGCGGGGGGGTTTGACGCGCTGATGAAATAAAACGGAATCGATCCTACGCGAGATTGGGATTTTTTTACGTTCGGGATAGTGAGTCAGCGATTTCGCTGCGGGATTTTTCCGCCGTAAAAAATAACATCGTAAAAGTGAAATAGCGATAGTAGATTCGAACAACTTTGTATCGATACTGTATTTGAAACTTTCACGAAAAAGCGATGAATTAGAAGGATGAAATGATTTGACACTTATTGCATGCAAAAAAACGAGGTGAATCGTATTATTATTATATCCTGTCAGCTTGAAATATTAGGTGGTAGGTATTTTGGTAAACATTACGTATTCGTGAGAGTGACCAAGTTGTGCGAATTTATCGAACAAAGGTATACGGTTAGCGTGAATTTCGTTAGCACGCTCGTATTTGTCGGGAAATACAGAAGGTCCGAGCTCATACGAAAACGGAAGTGTATATCGCGGTTGGGGATAAATATGCGTGCATAACTTGGACTTTGATTTGCACTCCGTGTACGAGTGCGCAATTACACGCGCGGATACGTATGGTCGATCGTCAGTAGCAGATTGCATTATGAAAATGGACATAAAAATATAATCGCTGTTGGGTTTATCGTATAATTAACGGTGAGGTATTGCGCCTCACCACCCCACCCCGCCAACGAAGCATCGTTTTGAACACACACTCGAGAGACTATTCGAGAAGAAGAAGAAGAAGAAGAAGAAGTAGAAGAAGAAGAAGAGAAAGAGAAAAAGCAGCTCTGAATAATTTTGCCGAATTGGTATCGGGGGAGGAGTCTGCGGGGAAAAGAGAAGAGCGAGCGGTGTCTTCTCCAATCGGACGAACAGATATCGCAAGAATAATCGGAGTAAGCGCGCGCGAATAATAACATTCATTTATTGGTAATTTTGGTTGTATTCATGAGTAAATTGACAGACGGGAAATGACAGTACCGGCGAGCAAAGATCAAAGAAAGAATATGCGGTGCAGTAATTCCTGGCCCGATCGTCCCCTTGCCGTTAAAGTTCGCGTTAACCCTGTTTCTCGGGCTTATACGATAATACCATCATCCAGCGATAATTCGTCATCCGGCGTGACAACGACTGATACGCGAAACAACGTGTCTCCGGTGAAGAGTGACGAGGCTTCCTCGAAGCTCGTCGGGCCGATGAAAAAAAAAATCGATACGAGACTCTCCCGACTAGAGGATGATTTTCAAGAGGACCTACCGGGTGAGATTGTCGAAAAATGTCACCTCTCCGATGTTCCATCGAAAAGTACCGATGCTGTTGATGGATCGAAGGTGCCGAGGGAAACCCTGGCAAATTCGATAAACCGCGGCGACGGCGGCGGCGGCGGCGTCGTCTCAACGTCATTGCTCCGATCAAACTCGGAGTCTTCAAAAATTCTTCAACCACCGACCGAAAGCGAAGAAGAACGTTCCGACGACTCGAAGCAGATAGGATCCTCGAACGGTGCGATCAATCGTTCTCGATCAAAGTGTCTCCATTTGTCCTTGAAGAGGTTGCAAAAAAGTGCGTCTCAGCTAGATGGCAAGGATGATTCGTATATACTTGGTGGCTATACTCGGCGGCGAGTCAGAAGTCTCTCGAATTTGGTGACAGTCGAGAGTAAACATTCCTCAAGATCCGGATTAAATGAGAAACGTGAGGTGCATACGAGTGCCATCGTTTCCGATGGTAAATCGCCGTACAAACCGCCGTCGCCGCCGCCGCCGCCGATCACTCCGAACACCAACAGTCGTTACGTCGTTGACGTCACTCTAGTCGGCAAAGCCACCAACCTTCCAATAGCAACGTGCAACATCGATCCTCGTGAAACGAAGCTACCTCTGATAAGAATAATCCATCACGACAATCCGTCTCCCAATTTTTCACACAATTGGGAAGACAAGCACGCATGCCCGAAATGTAAGTCCGATGATTTCCTCGAAGGTAGGTTAGATCCGTTCGGATCAGGATCCGACAGAGGGACGCGGGAAAAATGGCGAAAGAACCGCACGGAGAGAGGCACTTTTCCGGATCGACGATTTCGCCCGAGATCTACGAGCTACGATTTTCGTTTGGATCTTGGAAAAACGTCGTTGGGTCGACGGACGAAAAGTTTCGCCGAAAATCCCAAAGACAATCGGGATTCCAAAGAACGGCACAGACTAAGACGGCCGCCGCCGACAATCAGTTGCAACAAGGAAATTACACTGAGAAGACACTATTATCCCGAGGGTGGTTGGGGTTACGTCGTAGTGACTTGTTCCGCACTCGTGCACTTCCTGGGTATTGGGCTTCAGTTGGCTGCACCTGGTAGCTGGCACTTGAGCGTTGAAATGAAATTTCATCATCCGCCAATTCATTCCGCTGGTAAGTGAATTTCTAAAGTGTACAAATGATTTTTTTCCCCATGAAAATGACTCCGGCAAAACATTGGCGCTCTTTGAAATATTATTTAAAATTCCATGCTGGGGCAATAGTTTTTCGACAAGATCGTTTGACATCGGCCAAGCTCAAATATGAAACAGCGAATTCGCGGTAATTATGACAAATGATACCTTGGAGATGCGTTAACTTGACTTAATACGCGCTCATAGTACCGATATCTTTATTGGAGGTAACTTGGCGACTTTCGACTGACCCGCGATGAATTCACCGCGGATGACCTAAAATCACTAAATACGTAATCGCATTCCCATACGATTCCAATTGGCCCTCCGATTGAACCAACTGCTATGGCGTTGTGCCCCGTGGCATTCCGCAATATATTCGTCGCAAGTGCACACTTGAATGAATAATTTAAACCTTCGAAACTTGGACGGCTGACCGGAACAACAGCCGTGTCCGACTTTTCGCGAAGAAATCTCATCGACATTCAAAAGAGAGCGGAATGACGTGGACGCGCAGGGCTGCGCTTTCGCGTACGAACGCTTTGTACCAATCGTCACTTTCTTTCAACCGAGCATACGTATTCTTGTCGAAATATAAGTCTCTCGCGTCTTCGCTATGTTCGGCTAACAAGGAGACGGCACGACTGTGGGTCTGGGGATTAGGCCGAATTTGTTTGTGGTGAAAGAGGACCCCTAGCACCTCACGTGGTTAAAGTAGTAGGACGCACTACTCGGAAAATTCCGAGAAAAATCGATTCAAAGTTTCTTAGGCGCCTTATGAGTTTAAAATGTCAGGCACTTGTCGAGCCACCGTCTAGTCTAGCTGGTTAGGTCTCGGGCTTTTGCGCCGGAGGTCCGCGTTCGATTCCTCCTTCGGATCTTATTTTTTTTTGTTATCCCAACAATTATTCAAAACGTTTCTTATCCCTACATTATTTAAAATTTTTTATTTTAGCTAAAGAATTTGAAAATTGGTAGATGGCTATGCCAATACATATACGAACGTCATTGCAACATCATCGAAGTCCGGAAAACTAACAACAGCCTCGTACACGGATTTTCTCCAGAAATGTTTAAAAACTTTCGTCGGGGAGAATAAACTTCTACTTCTCATTGACTCTTTGGGGGGTCAAACAAATCCAGAGACGTATGATCAAGTCTTCCAAGATGACGAAAATATGCCAACTTGCTTTGTAAAAGTAATTCCTCCAAAATGCACTCCCTTGGTGCAACCTTGTGACGTTTACTTTTACAGACAACTTAAAAATTTCATAAAGCGCTTGCAAAATTGCAGCGAATTGTTAGAGCAGAATCGTGAAATTAATTCCCCGGAAGATTATATAAAAATCTATTCAATAATTTACCATCAATTAGCGTCACCAATATTCCGAGACATGAATCAATACGCCTGGTTTGCCTCAAAATTATCAGTTACTAGAAACATTTTCATGAATGTTAATAGGATATGTTTTTGTACGGATGTATTGCAAACTCCCTGCGAATGTAAAAAATCCGCTTTTATATGTTGCGCACGCTGTCGCAAAAATTATTGCTTTGTTTGTCTACGATAATTACCACTGCGGTTTTTGTATATAATTATTATATGAATAAAAATTGAATTTTTCCTAATTGACTTTGTTATTCTCATTAAAAACCCAATGTTCCTCCTCATATACTTTACAACAAAAAATAAAAAGGCCACCGTCATGGATTGTTTTATTGGGAAAAAAAGAAAATAATTTTAAATAATGAAAATAATGTAAATAAATTTTTAAAAATAATTTAGGGATGAGAAACGATATGAATAATTGTTGGAATAAAAAAAAAAAGAAAAAAAAATCCGGATGGGGAATCGAACGCGAGACCTCCGGCGCAAAAGGCCGAGCCCTAACCATCTAGACTAGACGGCGGCTCGACAAGTGCCTGATATTTTAAACTCATAAGGCGCCTAAAAAACTTTGAATCGATTTTTCTCGGAATCTTCCGAGTCGTGCGTCGTACTACTTTAATCACGTGAGGTGTTAGGGGTCCTCTTTTACCACAAAAAAATCGCCAAATCCCCGACCCCACGGTCGTGCCGTTTCCTTCTAAGAATCCCCCGCCATAGACACACGCGCGTTTATCCTTTTATTCCGGAACAAGTGAAGAGCTGGCAAAGGCAGATAAGAAGGCGACGACGCTTGACCGTTGAGTCTCCTGGATCTTGCGGCTGTGTAGCAAAAGAACTTTGACGAAAAAGAAGCTCACATTGCGTTGCCGAGTTAAAAAATTAGAGAACCTCGCGTATAGAACGAAAGTGTGACTCTCGGTATTTGAGAAGCGTGAGTAAACGTTGCCCTGCCCCGAGAGAACATACAAGGACAAATATACCGTGCTTTCCACAACAAACACGTACAAAATTAAGCTCGTGTATCGAAAATAAAATTAGACCCGGGTTTGTCGGAAACTTTCTTCACAATCCTAATTGGACCTGCCTCGACGCTGCGACGAAAAGCGAGCAAAACATTTTCTGGACTATCTCTCCGCTCGATCCGCCGGCAAGTGATATTTATAGGCAAATCCGAATCGGCTGAACTCTTAAGACGGAATGACACCTCATCGCGGTCGGTATGGTAGAACAATTATAGATTCCCAAAAATCTCTGAAACGGCTCTTCAGATCCCGTCAAAACTTTGCCAAACGCCGTCAAATAGATAAACGAACAGCTGTCTGCCCCTCAAATTTTCTGAATTTGAGAAAAAAACGTAGATTGGCTTATGATAAGTAGATAAGTAGATAAAAAACGTAGATTGGCTTATGATAAGCCAATCTACATTTTTTTCTCAAATTCAGAAAATTTGAGGGGCAGACAGCCGTTCGTTTATCTATTTGACGGCGTTTGGCAAAGTTTTGACGGGATCTGAAGAGCCGTTTTAGAAATTTTTGGGAATCTATAATTGTTCTACCATACCGACCGCGATGAGGTGTCATTCCGTCTTAAATAGGAAAAGCCAAGATTGGATTCCGAAAGTCGTACAATGTATGGAGAGGTTAGGATCAGCGCGGCATGAGACTAGAGAGCGAGAGAGAGAGAGAGAGAGAGCCCTTGATAATCGGGTCAACATGCGTGGAACATTTTCACACAATGAAATGTAGCCAAGTGTACCTTCCTTAAAAATCTATTTATTATTCCTCCATGGAAAATTCAATATGTTGCTAGATTGAAATCTTACCATGTTGCAGTACGATTTTTCCAATTAGATTATACGCATCGTTTGAGTTTGAGAAGAGATATTGCACCAATCGAAGCACGCGCCTCGAGATGATCGATATAGTGCCGTTTAATCCGTAATTATTTGCTTGGTAAAAATGTGAAATAGGTGATATATCACCGAATTACTGGATTGTCAACGATAGAGCGGTAGATAAATTCAATGATAATTTTATTTTATCAACGACGATGTATAATGATAGAAAAAGTGCATTACATTATTCCGAGGGAGGTGTTTTTAGATATTTGACGTGGGTACACATGGCACGTTAGGCGTAACAAATAATAATCACAGATGATTTTGTTATCTTTGTAGGCTTGCAAGGGGAATTACGCTTTATGCCCAAGCCTCGTATTTTTTATTATTCCAACGGACACCTTCCAACTATATGGATGCAATAAAAATATCATTCGGCGGATTCGAAACTTGCGTATAAACGACAAGTTTCAAATTTTGCAAAGATTGCATTCGCGAACCTACCCGAAACAAACCAACAACTTTCGAACTGAAACTTTTGTGATGCTCGAAATGAGTTTATTCTTCGGTCAGAACTGCGATTGATGTGTTTACTTGCCGAGAAGAGTTCCGTAGAAGGAGAAAGGGCTGAAGACATTTTGCTATCTTTCATTGTCATTTTCCCTACACTATCGTAGCGAGACATCGGTGCGCGCGTATGGACGTAAAAATTGTACCATATTCCAGAGTCATTTTTCCCATGGTACCCGGGGCCGATCGTAATCATTCTAGAATCCGTGCTATCATGGCTTGGAACAATATAATAAAATGTCCATTGCTAAATTATGAAAAGTAACTTGTTTCGATATTGACTGAGCCATTATTTCAAGTCAGCATAAATTTAACTACACATTGCCGTAATACGTCGAGTGGAGAAGTGGTTTCTCCGATAAGTCTGCATAAACTTGGGATTGAATGACAAAAATTCTATTATTTCATTGCATACTTTCATATCTCAGGCTCTTGACTTCAATCTACAACGAATATTTAGTCAACATTCCGAAAACTCATCGAGTTTCGATTATTTATGATGAGGCGTTGCATCTACATGGCTCGCCGGAAAGTGAGACTGTTTGAGATTTTTTCCCGGATACCAAGAGAGCAATGAATATGATGTTTCAGGGATTCATTCTACACGTGTCCATGTATATCATCAAAGCAAAATTTTGTTATGAAAAATCCGAAACGACGGCTCAGTCTTAGCTACACTAAGAGCGTGTTTTTAGATGCTCTGCAGAATGAAGCAGCACTTTCATGGATCAGTGCGTAGAAGACAAAAATATATATATACTACTCCAAAAAATTTAAGGAACCGAACATTTCTCAATTATTTTAAGTGTTTTTCGAAGTATCTGTTTGAAAAATGGTCGTATCGAGATGAAAAAAACAACCCAAACAAATATTTTTGAAAGATGCGGTTATCGCGCAATTATAAAAAATGGCACGTGGCAAAATTTTCCGATTGTTAAAATTTTTTTCAAGGGTGCACGAGCTCGGGAATTTTTTTTCAGTCAAATCAATACATAGCTCAGTTGGCGTATTGTTTCAGCATCAAAGTGAATTTTTGTTGGTCTCTCTACGTCAATTTTTGCCGAGATATCCGGCTTTGAAAGAAAAAGAATCCTTTTCTCTTTGAACATCGATATCTCAGCAACCAATGATCACACCGATAATCAAAGGGCAGCTTTGAAAACTTGAATAAATTTACTACAATACCCTATAGTTTATTTTTGAGAAAAATAACAATTTTCACCCTTAAAATTAATTTGAGAAAAGTATTAAAAAAAGTATTTTTATGGCTTTTCAGTAAACCTACCACTACTTAACTAATATTAATGGAAAGACTAATGTTAGCAAATTTTTTTCAGCTTAATGTACCCCGAATAGCCCTGTAAATTTTCAAATTGATCCATCGAACAGTTTTTCCGAACCGATTGATCAAAGCGTTACAAGACAATTTAAGGAACAAGTGTATTGGTCCGAAACATCGTATAACCATAATCAAAATGAAAAGACCAATTTTTTCGAGGTTTTTTTACAACTTGGCACTCGTGAAATTTGAGGAAAAATCGAATAATTTCGAAAAAAATGTATTATTTTTTTTTTAATTTCTAAAACATTTCTCCAAACAATACTGACTCATTTTTTACACGATTCGGCCTTTCACCATAATTTCACTAATCTTCAATTGCATTAATTCAAAGTTCATACCGCCAAGCTACCACCACTCGATCTGAGAACATTTATGCGATTAATTCTTGACATTTTCTGCGAAGGTTATTTGGGTTACAAAAAACAGTTTTTTCACAAGTAGGCATGATCAAAAATTGAAAAAGTGGAGGTTTACAAAAAGTTTGATTATTTTTTTGTTATCAAAACTTAGACAAGAAATGACCAAAAAATGAGTTTAAAAAACTGTTTTTTGTAACCTTAATAGTATTTTTGTAATCCTCCCTTCGTAGAAAATATCGAGAATTAATCACATAAATGTTCTTCGATCAAGTAGTGAATACAGCTTGGGGGTATCAACTTTTAATTAATGCAATTAAAAATAAGTGTAATTATCATACGCAAAGGCCGAATCGTGTCTAATATGAGTCAGTATTGTTTCCGGAAATGCTTTTAAAAAATCAACACATTTTTTGTTGTTGAAATTTTCGCAATTTTCTTTTTTTTTCTCACAAATTTAATGATTAACTAGTGCAAAATTGTGAAAAAAGTCGAAAAAAAATGGTCTTTTCGTTTTCGTGATGATTATATGATGCTTAGAAACAATACACATGTTCCTTAAATAGTTTTGTAAAAATTTGTTCAATCGGTCCGAAAAAACGGTTCGATGGATTAATTTGAAAATTTACAGGGCTATTGGGGCACATTAAGCTGAAAAAAAACCTGGCGGCACTAGTCTTTCCATCAATATTTGTAAAGTAGACGTAGATTTACTGAAAAACCATAAAAAGTCATTTTTGTACCTTTTTCAAATTAATGTTAAAGGTGAAAAAATCGTTTTTTTTTTTTTTCAAAAATCAATGAAAGGGTCTTGCGGGAAATTTATTCAAGTTTTCAAAGCTGTCCTTTGATCCCGTGTGCAATCATTCGTTGCTGATATATCGATGATTAAAGACAAAAAGATCCTTTTTCATTTAAAGTCAGATGTCTCGGAAAAAATTGACGTAGGAAGACTAAACAAAACCAAATTGAAGCTGAATTAACAAGCTAACAGACCTTTGCGTTGATTTAACTGGCAAAAAAATGCAAGCCCGTGGAACCTCGAAAGAAAACAAAAAAATTTGGTAAATTTTTGTCGCGCTCTATTTTTTATGATTGCGCGACAACCGTAGCTCATAAAAAATGTTTGCAAAAGATCTCAAAACTAGAAACATGAAGCTTCAAAATGCTTTTCTATCATCTCGATACGTCCATTTTTCACACAGATACAGTGCTTCAAAACACTAAAAAAAAGTAAAGAAATGGTCTGTTCCTTTCATATTTTGGAGTGGTATATATTCGTCTGTTCCTTTCATATTTTGGAGTGGAATATATTCGCCATTGACATTAATTTTCCCCGAAATGGTACTATTTTGAATAAAAATAGTGGTTAAAGCATCGGCTTCATTTGCTCGTGAAAACAAGAATTGTCGATAAATCGTAAAAGTCATGCGTACCATTTTGAAAAAACTATCTAAGAAGTTACATTTAAAATCTCAAATAAATGGGAGGAGAAGTACCCTAATTATTCTTTCTCTCGATTTGAGAAACGTAGTTTCGAGAAAAGCGCGTTCAAAGTTGAAAAGCTGTTTTTCTACATTAAAGTTTTTCTAAATAGGGGCTTACTGATTTTTTTGCCTTAACTCGGCTACGCCAGTACGATAAAACATCCTTTTCAGGTTCAAATTATTTTCCTCGGTACCTTTCCAGGCTGAAGTAGCGGTCCTTTCTTCACTAATTCCGATCTTCACTAATTCCGAGGCAAAAATTGTAAATATCGTGGCCAATCTTCAATCCTAAGATACTCATGACTGCGAGAAGTCTCTTGAATCGCCTCGTTCAAAATAATGGCTTCTATGTCGGCCATTATGTGGATAATCTTTTTTCGCTATAAACTGATTTGGAGCTATATCGTCCACTGAAGGAAAGTGAAACTCTCATTTGAATTCTGCGTCTACCCGCCGAGGCATTTAGATTTTGACAGGTCTTCGGTCATTGGCTCGTTGAGCATTTTTTTTGTACACGACTGGACTAAGCTACGCAAAATTGCTACTTCCACCATATTAGGCTTGGTTTCTCTCGGAGACGCACGAAAAAAAAGAAACAGCGAAAATCACAGTATAAACCGCATAAAAAACAGGGTGCCATATTTCATTTTACAGTAAAACAGAGTAATGTAAATCCTGTCCTACAAAAATGACGAATTTTCCTGTATACACTGAGATTTTTGCAGATACACTGGCTTATTTACAGTTCGGTATTGTGAATACATCAGTGTTTTCAGTAAAAATATTCAACTGTAAAATTTACATGAGATCACTTATTTTTATACTGTACGCAAACTGCAAGGGTTACAATGAACACTGTATTGAGTACATAATGATTCATTAAATTGTACAGTGTGGCACGGTAGTTTTCTCTTCTTTCGACAGTTCGTGACGTTATCTCTGCACTCTGAGATTTTTATAGTTACAGTGCTTTATTTGCAGTTTGATATTGTGAATACATCAGTAATTTCAGTAAAAATATTCAACTGTAAATTTTTACTGCGATCACTGATTTTTATACTATACGCAATGAGGCACGAGGCTAGGACACAAAGGATTGCCAGTTCTTATTCGGAGGTCGGGCTGTAATTTACTTTGAGCACACTGTATTTTGAGCACTGTATTTCAGTAAATATCGCTGTGCAATCGCTCGAGTCCAATGCGAACTGTGTAGCCCCTGTATTTTGTATTATTTCTTTTTTCCGTGCGTGTCGGAAAATGAGGTCTAACCATTTTTTTATAACATTTTCTGCGTATATTATTGTCTTTGTATGTCATTCTTGTCATGTTTATACATCGTTTGGGGGAATAGAAAAAAGGGTCAAACATTTTGTGCTACTCCGATGTAACGCCTTAAAGGGCCAGATCGCCCACTCCGCTGCGGTCCGGTAACGGTCTTACCCGCGGGATAACCGTCTCCGAATTATACCTGGCGGTATTCATCATTGTGCCAAAGATGCAAGTTACGGAATTATGCCCAACGCCTTTTTAAATAGAAGCTGAAGATATTGTTGCTGCTGCGGAAGGATTACTGTAAGGCGCCATAAACGTAGGTGAAGGTACCCATGCAGAAATTTTTTGGGGACTCCCCAGATCCTACCAGATCCCTATGGGGATTTGATAGGGACGCCCCAAGTAAGGAGTCCACACTGGAATCCAAATAGATTTGTTGGGGATTCCCCAGGTTCTACCAGATCCTTATGGGGATTTGATATGGACACCCCAGGTAGGGAGACCACATTGGAATCCAAATGGATCCTGGGCTGTTTCCAGATTAACGTGGTTTGAGAATTTTTTACTAGAAATTATATAAAATAGGATTTCGCGACGCTCTGTAAAAAATTATTCTTTGATGGTCCCGTGCACAGATTTGCTTAGGAGTTTCAAGATGCACCAACCTGTTTCTAGGAATTTGTTAGGATATCGAATAATACAATATATAATTATATTCTTTAGTAACTTCGTTACTTTAGTGCTTACCCATATTGTATATTTATAGTTTGTTATGGGCTAGTATTTTTTATACGAATAAAAAAGCTTGTTATAAATTGTAATATGCACACTTTTTGAATTTTTAATACTTGTGCGCATAAAAATTTGTTTTGGACGTGACGGCAATCGGGTTACGATTGCGTCTGCGGTTTATCGCTGTAGGTGTGGAGTTTTGTTAGAGCGGCTTAAATGAGGTTTTAAAAGAAAATTAAATGTAAGTATGAAATCATATTTTTATAAACATGATATCTATTACACATTCGCTTAAGTTTGTAGCCCGTAACATCAATTTCCACCCGACCCGGTGGATTTTCCATCGGGATCCAATAGGGATTCCCCATCAGGATCTAACAGGGATTCCTTGTCGGGAGCCAATAGGAATTCCCTATCGGGATCCAATAAGGATTCAGAAAATCGCTTCCGACAAAAGAAAGACGTCGGGCGATAGAACATAAGCGGCGCAGGGTACATATATATTCGTGTCGTCGTTGAAAAGCGCGCGACGATCGAGTTACTGCGCAATCGCGATCGTAAAATTTATTTACTCCAAACACGCATTAATGTTTGTTACATTCCAATGATGCAAGCATCAACCTTATTAAAGTGTTTAAATTTTATATAATATGAAAAGTATTCAAAGAATATCCCGCCCATAACTGCACAAGTATTTTTGCTTAATAATAGTATAAAAAGTGTATAAAAACTACGTTACAGCATAAGAAGTATTTAAAGTATTTTTAAAAAGTTCATAAAGTATAAAAAGTACTCGAAGATATAGATATAAGATATAAGTATTCGAAGAATACTATACAAAGCACTATAAATATTCAGTATGGGTAAACAATTAAAAAAAAAACAAAAAGAGTATATTGTGGTATTCGATATGTACTCCTTTGTAAACAATAAATTGATCTCTTTAGTGTATCGATGCTTTTGTTTTTTGTAGCATTTTGGGCTTACAGAATGCGATATGATCGATCAAGCATCGTATCGGATTCCGTTCAATACTGTGGGGAAGCTTTAAGATTCTTACATTGGATTCCGATGGGAAATCCCTATTGGATCCTAATAGGGAATCCCTATGGAATCCCTATGGAATCCCTTTTGGATCCCGATGGGAATCCCTTTTGGATCCCGATGGGGAGTCCCTCTTGGAATCCAATGTACGAGCGTGACGTTTCCTGATAGGGATCCAATGGGGTGTCCCGTTGGATCCCTATCAGGGAGTAGGAAGAAGTAGGGGAATCCTATAGGATTCCAAACACAATTTCTACCTGGGTACAATTGAAGCGAACAAAATGTCACGCTAGTAATTGATACGCGCCGGCACTTTCTTACAATGTAATTATTCAAATGACTATTGTCATGAAACAATGCATTTTAAAAACGAAAAGTTTTAAATAAAACATTTTTGTTTATCAGCTTACAATAAAAAATACGTTATTCACATGTTTGTTAACTCTGTTGGTAATGCAGGTATAGACAAGGAAAGTTTATGTTGTAATCTGTTACGGGTCATTCTATCTCCCTTCGTCGTTGAACCTGTTATTCTTATTTGTAACTCGATTACGACATGGTTTGAAAAAACAGAATGGATAAGACTTTTTTCATTGCAAATTCACGCGGGAACATTTTCCGTTCGAATCGTTTTGTTGTAAAATGCATCCTTTTGTCAGAATTGCCATTTATACAATTGATTTGTTAATAAATAAGAAGAAGTATGGAAGAAGAAGAAAAAACTCTAATATTCGTATTGTCCGTACCTAAGAACATGCAAAAAATGTAATCTTGAAGAAACCTCTAAAATTATGCGGAAAATGCACATGGAAAATGTAGGCTTTGCTACCCTTGTTTTCTATTTTGCTTTTTCTCTCGACTATATTTTATAATACGCTGTAAGTCGTAGCTTGCAATCTATTCGTCCGCTTCACTCTAAATTTGAATAGAATGTAGTTTCTGATACCCTCTTTCGTATGACCAGATGAATGATAAATATTTTTATCCATCTGTTCATCATCAAACCATCATAAAAATTGCAAAAAAATATCCGGTCATACGAAAGTTGTATCGTCAAACTGACAGTAGACCTTTTAATGTTTATTTTCAGATCACTCTAGTTGCCAGGATTATCGACACCGATTGGCCATGCAGCAACGGAACTTGTTTGAATAATAATAATAAATTCGGCATTTATTAATATTTTTCAATACAAAAAACCCAAGCTTTGCAGGACTTGACAGGATCAATTGTTCATAAAATCTCGACCTCGTGACCCCGAAAGTGTTATTAAAAGAAAAAATATTCAAAATCGATCTATTTTTTGCGCCCCAAGCTAATGCTGACCCGTCGATGGTGAGATAAAACACTACCTCCTAATAATTGACACCCGGTTGCACGCTGCGACGAGAGCATAGTAATTTTTCGCATAAAATTCCGTCGGTGTACGAATTCGTTCGACGTAAGAGATGAAACAAGGCCGATGCATACAATGAGACAAATGTATGGTCTTTTCAACCATATTTTAACTATACTTTATTTTTCCTAAGGAGACAATAATATTTTTCAGCCATACTTGAGGCTTATTGATATTTTAGCAGTTGGCATAAGGTATTCACACATGTTAACCGCAACCACCAATCTTACAAGCATACATTTATCGCTTGATGCTACATAATATAGGAGGCTTTCGTAAAATTAATATTTCCTGATACTATCCAAAAACTTACTTCCCCAAGAATCTAATAGTCAATAGGACCTAAATATGTATATATATTGATTAAAAATATTGCTTGTGATTTGCGAGTATGCTTATAGTGATTTGTACCATATTGTAATATACAAACTACTACATGCGTGTTTGGTATGTTATTCAAGTGTTGGTTCGCAAGGCATCAATAATCGTCTGCTAAATGCATAGAACATTTAAAATACGAAACTGAGAATCCTATCTCAATGATTTTTTTCTTTCCACTATAATTGGTCGTTGCCTGACTTCTAACAATTTATTTCGAAGTCAATATTTCCCCTATACGTGAAATCGAACCTACAACCTATCTTCCGCCTAGACCACGCTCGCTGCCACTACGCTATCGAGTGCTTATGGCATCTTATGATTGCAGATATTTACTTACTTCACGGTTATTCGGCGTTGCTCATATTATGATTGCGATGTGAATAAATTATAGCGAATTTTAGTATCCCCTGCTCTTTGACCGTGGACAGCTCTGCTCTCCGTGTAGGCGAATCTTGCGAAACATAAGAAACAAACGGTTGCTGCGTACGCAACGAGATATACAATCGAGAAACGAAGATTACCGCACAATATATCGTGGTTTCGCGGTAAGACGAAATAGAAGTTTGACGCCAGATTACCAAGAAGCCTTGTCAGGATTCGAACAAAAGCAGGCGCGCTAACGGAATTCCGGCAAGATTGTTTTCCATCTATTGAAGCAAGAAAATACAGAACGACGGACGATCCACTTCCCGCAGCCCATAAAGCAGCACGTGGCTCGAGTGGCCTCAGTGCCTTTCTTTCTCTCTTTATCCTATCGCCGTTCTCTGTGTCCCGCGAAATCCTCGAAGAGCACGTTTCATTCCGGGCGTGCCGCGCATCCCAATATCGTTAAATAGGGGCCCCGTACCAGCTCGAAGAGCCTCTCGCAATATTGCGATACGTTCTTACTCTTGACGCAACGAATTCCTCTTGTCCCCTTGGTAGTTCTTTTTGTGTCGAGGCAAGCCTCGAATAGGCCCGAATACTTATTTTGCTACATCTATCAGTCTTCATTGGAACGTGGTTGGACGTTTTTATCGGCGGGTGGTGCATCGGTAGTGCAATAATGACGCTTTGCCAGCGGTACTACGAGTACAAGTGACAATTCGAGTATGCCAATCGGATTATCAAACCGACCGTACCGGATTTTAAGAATAGACACATTAGGTGGCCACTTCCAAGCAATAATATTTCTCCAAGGTACACTCGACGCTGTACCATATATGGCTGTTTGTTGGTTTTACAAAACGTCCAGTGGTTATTGATCGCCGGGCGAGGGCGACATTCGTCTGCTTGTTGATTCTCGAGATAACGTTGCTTTATTACTGAGTGAAAGTGAACGGAAGTGTGACACTGCGTTTAACGTACACGAGACGATCCATCATCAACGTTGCTAATTCTATCGGGACTTTAGTGGGACGAACGTTAGCCATATGAATCTTGGGTGGTAAGCAAGGAAAAGAATCGGCTTGGCGGGGGCAAAGAGAAGAAATCCATATAGGTTATGTCGCATACCCAGGTAGGAAATCAAAAGGCTCACGATGGAAACAAGCTTGTGCGAGCCTTGTTTCACCGAGCCTGAGTGAGACAGTCCTGGGCCAGGTTTCATTGCATCGTTTGGAACAGCCTGGAACCAAGACTGGCTGCTTAGCCTAAACTCAGGATTATTTCAAGCTTTATTCAGCCGGTGAATTTTAAGGCTAAAAATCAAGGTCGGATGCAGGCTTGTTTCAGGTTGTGATAAAATAAAATAAGTTCAACATAATATTTTTTCTGCACTTTTATGAAAAAAAAAAAAAAATTAGCAATAAATGCGAGAATATTTTGAAATTATGTATCTGCAAAACAAATTACACTACTGACATTTTACTTCATCCTCTATCTTAATTTTCTAAATCAATTTGACGCAATAAACATCGAAAATATTGTTTTTTAAAATATCTTTTATATATATTTTATAATGAATAATAAATATATATAATAAATAAAATGAATGCTTTAGAAATTTATTAAATTTACCCCAATGTAGAATATAGAAAACTAAAAACAGGCCTCATATAGCCCTGAGAAGAGTTTGGGATAAGCCTGGTCATTAATGCTCGTGAAGGCTTCATAATAAAGGCTTCATTAAGGCTCGTTTTGAGCCTTGTTGTTTCGTCATTTCAGGCTTAGCACAGGCTTTTCTACCAGCCTTTGGTCAAGCCTGTTTGCAAGAGCGTGAAACCGCGTTATCATTCAGAGGTTCAGCTAGGCCTGAAATCAGGCTGGTGATGAGCCTGAATTAAAAATGTAAGCCTTCTTTCAGAGCTTGGCGAGCCCTTTTTTCATCGTCAATTCCTACCTGGGTACCTATTACACGGTATACGTAAGAAATAATTCCGCGTTGCTGATAACCAGAAAGTTGGACAGTTGACGCGTGAGTCCTATGCAGAATTCGGCAAGTACCGAGAGACGTATATTCGAGAGAGCGAGGGACAGAGAGAGAGAGAGAGAGAGAGGAGTGAAGAATGGAGACAGAAGAGGAATTGAAAAACAACCCCGATGGACGAGACAAACACCATAGACGTAATTCTTATAGCGCAGCTATGGAGGAAGAAAATGCTATAGTTGAATCCGACGAACTCACGCGTCGACAAAGTGTCGCGACACGTTGGAAAAACCTGAATAGCGAGAAAAAAATGACCAGCGAGGAGAGTCACGATTCGACGAGTTCTTCGTTAAGTTCGTCGGCCTCGATTCGTCTTGGAAGATCGCGAAATGTCACGAGGACACCATCGTCATCAGCCACGAGTAGATCGTCTTCCATGAACGAGATCGAATTGGCGGGAGTGTCTGTCGGTAAATCGCGAGTGATCGCGAGGCGAGCCGGATATTGTTTCAACCGAGATGACGAAGTAGTAACCGATTGCACGTGTCGCAAGGATTCGTTAACGTCTACCGCCTCACCGAGGGATTCCTTCTCGAGTTATTCCATCAAGAGACAGGACTCTGGCTACTCGGTGTCGACGTGCCAGAGCACATTGCCGCCTTCATCGGCGAAAAATTCCGTCACTACGCTCAATGTTTGGCAAGAGAGCAGCAAGCTCCATCAACAAGCGAATAGTGGAACAAGTTTTCGCCCAACCGTGCGAAGGCACTCGGACCAAACACTTTTACCACGTTGCCACAGCGATACGAGACGATTGTCAGATCAGTCGTTGATTCGACACGCGCTTCGAGACAGTGCAGTTGTTCGCTCGATGCCATTGCGAACCAGCCGACGAACAAACAAAATCTCTGCGACAAATTCTTCCATCGTAACTTCTTCTACGAAGAAATCTCCCTTGCAAGAATACAAGCGAAATAATAACAATAATAATAATATGGGTAATGCGGTCAGGTTCGGGAGACCCAATCTCGCCCGGCGAGATTCGGATGCGAGTATCCGAAGTTCGCGGCGTGACAGCCTGGGACCCGTAACGCCAAAAATAGTTAGACGCCGATTCTCCGAACAGTTAATACTCGAAGGTGGCTTCGGCAACGAACTCGAGTTCGATGACCTACTTGTCGCTACTTACGATGACAATGATCCCGAGGAGTCGCTGACCGTTGCTAATGCCAGGAAGAAGGTTACCCTTAAGAGGCATTACTATCCGGAGGGTGATTGGGGCTACGTGGTAACCGTAGTTGCAGTTATCGTTCACTCTATATGTCACGGCTTACAAATGGGTTTCGGTGTACTTCTATTATCGACAATGACACGATTCGACAAGAAACCCGACGATGCAGGTAAGGGCGAAGCTTATTTCTTTCATTTCTTGTAACACGTATCATTTCGAGATCTTGAGGAAGCACGTGGGGCAAATCTCTGCTAAAAAATCTATACGATTCACACACAATTGTTCTTGGAACTGTAGGCATCCTTCGCGGTAGTAGGCTACTACTCTCCTCAGCATATCCTATCCAATTGGTGTGGGAAAAAATGAGGATCGTCGAATTCATTTTTCTCGTTTATTGTTATTTACATGACTTTTGGACCAATGTTGGCGCAAGCGTCGGGCCTGTTCTAATACCAACACTGGCGCAACATTGGCTCATATTTGGGCCGACCTTGGGCACGAGCATCGGGATCAATGCTGGTTTGATATTGGCGGTTATTTGGACGTACCTTGGCACTAGTGTCGGGCCCTTCTAAAGACCAATGTCGGTTCGATATCGGTAGTCAGTCTTGGCCCAAGGATATCATTTCGACAATGGTACATCAATGAACCTAGACTTATGCCAGGAAATGGCCGGCCATAACGTGGAGGCGGCGCAAGCGTACTGTGCCAGTTGTACATATTTTCACGTCTATTATTGAAGATCCTCGTGGAAGGGAGCCAGATTTGACTGGAAAACTATTGGTCGTGCAAAATAAATGCTTGCTTTATTTGTTCTTCGGCGGAGATTGAATTCGGAGATAACGTTTCAGGAGTGAAATAAAGGATTAAGCATTTCACATCGAACAATTAAAACTAGCATTGGAAAGAAGAATGTTGAGAGAAATGATGTTCAGATTTCTGAGATTTCAGTGTTATTACCAGCATTTAGGATGGGGAGAAAAAAGCGACTCGAGTTTTGCGCACGATCATGCTGTTACCCAACGAGAAATAAGACTAAGACGAGAGGTTAAAACCCGAATGGTGAAGCGCGGATGAAGAACCTCCCCGATGGAGGTTATATCGGAAGACCCAGTTACTGGATTTCCGAGCTTCTGCACAATTTCTGCCAAACCTGAGGTCAACGCTTATCTCTCGGCTGGCTCTGTACGATGAATAATAATTCAGGGTGGCGAGGGTTAACAGGGAGCATATATATGCGGTGAAACGTACTGAACGGTTGGGGAAGAATTCACACGACATTTTTTCCGTTTTATTGCCCAACACGTAGAGATTCCTCTTGTTGTGCATAAATTAGCATTTATGCACAATACCTATCTTCTCCGCTGCTATCTTCACACGACAGATAGAAAATGAGATTTCTTCACGTGCCATCGGGAAATACGGAAGGTGCGTACAGCGTAAGAGGATAAGTACAAGGAGTGCAGCGAACAACAGATCACGAGGCAACATGATACAGAAGTCATCTAAAACTTGAAGCAAAAAAAAGTTTAAAGCTATGTATTTGTGATTTATTACGATTTACATCAGCCCACGAAACTCACCAAAAACTATGCTCCGGAGATTTTCAATTTGACAATTCTATAAAAGCTATATTTGATATTGGTGAGACTTGAATTTTGTTTTATTCCAAGTCGAGATAAACTCAAAAATCTTAAATACCCACTGTAAAGGGTGATCGCGCACCTAAGGATACGTTTAATTATATACATATACAAAAAAGTTTCGGGCAACCCTATTTTTCCTGGATATTGCATAGAAATACGCTGGTACGGGAAATACCAACGAGTGATGACACTTATAATTGGCGTTGAGATGCTTGATATTTAAAAAAATATCAAGCATCATACAGAATATCAAACAGTAATATTACTCTTTAACAATTCAGTATCCAACAGTTTTTTATTTAATGACTGTGCAAAAGTGTTGGGCCATATACTATTGCTTATGAAAACAAAAAACAAAACATTATAAAAATAACAAAACATGGTTTAATTTTCTCTCTAGAGTCAATATTCTCTGCCATGCCCTTAGCAGCGATTACCGCAGCACATCGTCGGGGTATTACGCAATTAATTACGAAATGCGATCTTGTGGCATCTTTTCCTAATCATAATGCAAATCATCCCATAATTCCGTCTTGTTGGAGTGATGCTTCGTTTCAACGCGAACCTTGAGCTCTTGCCACAAATGTTCAATCGGATTTAAATCCGGTGGCTGCGAGGGCCAGTCGAGAAGGCGCCCTTTTCAGTTTTCAAGGAAATTCTTTACAAGACGCGAAGCATGGTTCGGATAATTATCGTGTTCAAATATCCACACATTCGGGATATGTTTCTTTGCAAGTGGGAGCATATGGTCTTGTAATATATTTCGATACATTATAGCGTCCATATTGCCTTGGATTTCTATTAGCGGACCAATACCGTTATCAGAAAATGCTCCCCAAACTTTAACATTTCCGCCACCGTGTTTTACAGTTGGAATTTGATATCGTACATCGTATGTGGTACCTGCTGGACGTCTTACGCACTTGCGACCATCCCTTCCGAACAATTGAAATTTGGATTCGTCGGAAAAAAGAACCTTCCGCCAATTCGATACCCAAATAGACGAATGTACCTCATATTGGCATCATATGTACATCATCATTGCGGCATAGAAAGTCTCACAGCTATGTATCTCTTATGAGTGCTCCCGTTGAAGTCATATTTGCATCACATGATGATTCACAATAATACATCCAAATGAAGCAAAGTTGTTCTCACGGGAATATGCATGCAGTGAATTCACCAGACTAGCAAATTCGGCTCACGAATATCTAACAATAAGTGAGTGCATATGGGGCTCATATGGGTGTCACGGCGTGAAGAAATTGTAGTGCTCATATGGAGCTCATATTAGCGGCATGGCGTGACGTAACTATGCTGTGCTCATACGGAGGTTATATTAGCGGCATGGCGTGACGTAACTATGCTGTGCTCATGCGGAGTTCATATTAGCGGCATGGCGTGATGTAACTATGCTGTGCTCATATGGAGCTCATATGAGTATCATAGCGTGAAAAATTAAAAAATCCAAAAATGTTGATTAAAAAAATCTGGTAGGATGTTTATATCCATATGCTTTATTTATGTACCTGCCTATATGATAAATGGATTAAGACGTATCCTGCCTATTTAAATTGTGTACCTACCTACGGTTTGAACCTACGTCTTCCAATTCGAGAGCTCAGCGCGCTACCTACCTAGCCATTCTAACACTTGTGTAAACTTTCATTGTGTCTGCCTATTTGTATCATTCTGGATTTGTATTACATATCGCCGTCATTTTGCGCTCATAGGATGTATCACTGACAACTATACATATCGCCGTCATATTGCGCTCATCGAATATATCACTTAGAAATATGCATATCGCCGTCATATTGCACTCATGGGATGTATCACTGAGAAATATGCATATCGCCGTCATATTGCGCTCATCGAATGTATCACTGAAAACATGCATATTGCCGTCATGCAATGTATTACTGAGAAACATGCATATCGCCATCATATTGTGCTCGTGGGATTCATCACTGACAAAATATACATATCATCATCATATTGCGCTCAACGAATGTATCGCTTAGAAACATGCATATCGCCGTCATAGGATGTATCACTGAGAAACACGCATATCGCCGTCATGTTGCGCCCATCGAATGTATCACTGACAAACATGCATATCGCCGTCATATTGCTTGCATGGCCTGTCTACTACCAGTGCTAACCCAGTGAATTCATCGGATGACTTCCATATGACGTAAAATTTTCAGATATTAATTGTGGACACTTGAGCACAGCGATATAAGTTCAAAGCGCTCCAAACATACGGTGCATTTGTAAACGACATATTCAGATCAAAATGCTTTGTACATTCACTATACTAAATGAGTTCAGGGCTTTGCATCATGACATGAAATCAATATGCTGGAAAATTTGCTTCATCAATTGTATGCACGGCGTGATGATCACGACTGTCTATCTGGGTATTGTCCAATGTTGGTATTTTTTGGCAAAATTCAATCTAGCCTGCTTATTCTTTGTGCTAATGAGTGGTTTCTTTACACCGACGCGCCCAATCAATCCCGCAGCCTTCAGACGTCGGGATACCGTACTCCGACTGATATCAGCAAGATTTTTCGCTGCTTAATTCTCGCGAAATTATTGCTTCAGTTTTTCGCGGATCTATGACGCACTTTCTTTTAATGATTTTTGCCACGCATTTTGAAGTTTTTCGTGGACTACCGCTTCGACTTTTATCACACAACGAATTTGTTGATTTATATTTCGCAGTAATACGGTTTACTGTGCTTTTACCAATAGATAGAGTATTTGCAATATAACGAGAACAATTTCCTTTTTCAAATAGTTTCAACACAACTTCGCGGACCTCAATTTTTGTGTGTTTCGCTACTACGACATAAATAGAACTGATTTTTTTCATAGTTCTTTATGTTTCGAACTAACGCGAAAGAAAACGTAAATAAACCGTGTGGCTGGAGAAGGTGAGACAGCGGCCCAATATTTTTGCACACTGACCGAACGCGTTCGACGCTGTACACAAATTATACACGATACAAACAAATTATATACCACGCTGTTATGCATATGATAGCTCCCTCAAATATTTGAAATGATGGAGAGGTTCAGGCATTAAATATTTTATCGAATAACTGAGAAAAAAAGGTTGGCCCGAAACTTTTGCACGCCACTGTGTGTATATATATATATATATATATATATATATATATATATATATATATATATATATATATATATATATACACGCATATGTTGAATGTAAAGAAGCGTCGAAGTGGAATACCACGAGTTAAAGACAAGGAGACGAATCGCGTTGCCGTGGCGAAGGCCTTTCGAGAGAGACCATACGTGTGTACTTGTATCCGGATGCACACTTCTATGGTAAAACAAACTTTCGCGTGAGCGGTTAAGTACGAAAAATGAACAGAATGATTCGCGATATGTATGTATATAAATATGGGTCTGTGTGTATCTCATAACTGAGAAATTGTCACATAAAATCTTTAATATCCGGCAATGAAAAGTGTTGCGCGTAATGGAGTTACGACGAGGTCGCTCGTTTAGTGCGCGCCTCACGCTGAGAGAGCAGCGTCGAGTTATTAATACCGGATCTAGATTCCCAGAGCGAATTCAGCTCACCACTCGAATGGAGTATGCCGAGAAAGTAGCACAAAATGAATCGCTATTCAGGAACTCTAAAATGCACGACCAATTATCGAAAAATTGTTCTTTCTCCTCCATTTTTCTTGTACTTTCGGGAAGGGCTGGAAGGTTCGCTGACACTGATAGTAATGGACGCACGTTCGGCTAACGACTCTCTCGCGGTTTACCGTATTAAGGAATCATCACAGTGTGGCCGCTCGAAAAATAGCCGACTGGCGATGTTTTTTAGGTAGATAGGATAAGCTAATCGACTTTTTTTTACAAATTAAAGCACCGATAAAGAACACAAAGTGATTTTTTTTTAAATTTCTTTATTTATTGTTTAGCATTCTTTTGCGGAAAATTGCGTGGAAAAAATGGTGCCCCATGGTGGCCAGGATTGCGGCCGCAAATTTTATCTAAAACAAAAATTTCATAATAATTATTAATCTGTAAGAAAGTCGCAATGTTCTTATGGAGGTTTTTTAAAAATGAAATTTGAAAAAATGGCGGCGTTTTGAACAAAAAGTATCACTTTTTGCCTTTTTTGACAGTTTTTTCAAAAAAGGAAGTCATAAAGAAAAACTTCCACAGCAACATAAGTAATGATGTGAAGAATGTTCTGCTAAAATTTCAAACGGATAGCTTGAGAACTCTTCCTTTGAGCATCGCGACCGTTTTGAAAAACACAATTCCGAGAAAAACGCGTTTAAAGTTTTAAGAAAGGCTGTCAAGAAAGGCTTAACGTTTTTTAAGAAAGGCTGTAGCGACCGAAATAATTTGAATTTCAATAAAAAAAATTGTACAGAACGTTTATAACCGTGTATACTATCGAATAATGAAAAAAATATGATTTTTTTATAATTTTACACTGTGATGATTCCTTAATTAGCTTGGGTGATCACTTAGAAATTGACACGAGCTGTGAGATCAATTACTTTATAGATGAACTGCGATATATATGAGGATAGTTTGATAAACATTGTTTTTAAGCCATCGTATTGTATGCCTAGAAACCTCGGAGATTTATTACAGAAAATGGCAACAATACAGGCACATTGAGAAAGGATAGTTTATATATATATATATATATATATATATATTTATATATATATATATATATATATATATTTATATATATATATATATATATATATATATATATATATATATATATAATTCTATATAATATATATAAATATAGAAATGCCCGGGGAATATCTGGGTCAACTACCAAGCAAGGGGCATTCCTACAAAATTTCAAATGGTGGATACAACTGAAACTCAACTGCTTCTATCGAGACAGGTTTTCCACGATTTCCCTCTGCCTGAGTAGTGCATGGAACACCTGGGGTAACATTCCGAGAGGCCATTAATAACTGACAATAGTTAAGTGGTAAGTGTAGGCGAAAAGTATACGAGCTGGGATCGTCAAAACGTTTAAGCTTATATGAGGGAACATTCGAGTTATTCAAAAAATCGATGACGTGTCGAATAATCTCTTTTTGGATTTCTGCGTTTCGAGTTTTCCCGTCCACAATTTGGCTAACAATTTTTCCGGAATGTCTTCGAGTTTTTAGTTTTATTGTTTTTTTTTTATTGTTCTCACCATAGCGAGATGCTTGTCTAAGCAGTCACGTTTGTTGCAGAGTAGTCGCGATCACGGCAAGACGTTACAAATAAAGAAAATGTTCGGCACCGTCTATCCTTCTGGGTTGCGTAGCTGCAAACAAGCTACGAAATATTCAATTCGCGAGAGATGGGACCATATACGAGTTTTTTTTGGAACAGTGCCACGTGTTTTATCTCTTCAATATTAATCATTCAGAGCGAGGCGGATGAAAAAACGGTGCTCACAACGAAAAAACGCCATTACGCGTCATAAAATACCCCCCGTATACGCCTGGTTATACTCATTTTCTTTTATGGATTAATACCCGCGACAACCAGCAAAAGCCCGGCGAGAGTTTCATTAACCGCGTGCAAAACAAATCTGCGTGAAAACGACATATTCACTCGATCTTGGAGATTATTTCGTCCTGTTTCGGCAAGTTTTAAAATGAGAGGTTGTGTTGCTTCAACTGCTGTAACAACGTTGAACAATTTTAGGCACGACAAAGTCAAATTTATTGAAAAAATGTGCACAAGTTACTTTTTCTTGGAGAAAAACATTCCTACCCCTCGCAAAAGTCGCACACCAACTAGCTTATGTTCCGGATAACTATCTGCAACGATGGCAGAAATGGATGTATTAAAAAAATACACTCAATTTTTCTGTCACCGCAAATTCATATCGCACGATAGCTCAAGAGTTTGTAATTGTACTTGTGTAGTCTAAAGTTGCTCTTTCAAAATTGCGGAAAGAAAACCAATAGGAAAATAGTTGCTCAAAATGCAAAGGGCCTGGGCGAGGATAAGCGCATAAACGTTGCCCCCGGACGTAATCACGCCTGTATTGCTACCGTGGATTGCTATCTATGTGACTGAGAAGTCCTCAAAATATAAACCTCAAAATTGCACTTTTGTAGAAATCATGGAAAAGGAAAGCAAAATAAAAAAGGCGTTTTATTTTTGAAAAACTGGGCAATTGATCTATGGGTAAAAAACGTATGATATGCATATCGACAAGACTGCTTTCGGTAAACAAATATTCTGACAAAAATACACGTGAAAACAACAGTTGTCAAAAAAAAACTCAAACACTACTCCAAAAAATTAATGGAACAGACAATCTCTTTAATTTGTTTATAGTATTTTTGCAGCGCTGTATCTATGAGAAAAAGGGTCATATCGAGATGAAAAAAAGCATTTTGAAGCTTCAAGGTTCTAGTATCGAGATCTCTTGGCAACATTTTTTTGTGAGCTACGCTTATTGTGCGATCATAAGAAATATCGGAAGTAAATTAATTTCCAAATTTTTTAGTTTCAATTTTTAAGGGTCTACGGCCTTGCTATTTTTTCTTCGGTTAAATCAATGTATAGATCAATTAGCTTGTTTACTCAGCTTCAATTAGGTTATTTTTGTCTCTCTTCGTCATTTTTTGGCTGAGATATCCCACTTTTAATGAATAAGGATCTTTTTTCCTTTGATCATCGAAATCTCAGCAACCAATGATCGCACAGGTAATCAAGGGGCAGCTTTGAAAACTTGAATAAATTTACTACATCACCCGTTTATTTATTTTTGAGAAAAAATAGAAATGTTCACCCTTAACATTGATTTGAAAAAGGTACGAAAAAATTAATTTTTATGGTTTTGCATTAAATCTACCACTACTTTGAAAATATTGATGGAAAGACTAATGTTGCCAGGTTCTTTTTAGCTTAAGGGACCCGCAATAGCGCTGTGAATTTTAGAATTGATTCATCGAACCGTCTTTTCGGTCCGATTGATCAAAGTTTTACAAAACGATTAAAGGAACAAGTATATTCTTCCGAAATATCGTGTAATCATCATCAAAATGAAAATACCAATTTTCTTCGACTTTTCTTCACAACTTTGCACGAGTTATTAAATTTAAGAATAAGTAATTCGAAAAATTTCAACAAAAAATGTAGTTTTCTTCTATCAACAATACATATCAGGAAACAGTACTGACTCTTTTTTGACACGATTCGGCCTTTGCGCACCGTAATTTCACTCATCTTTAATTGCATTAATTAAAAGTTGATACCCCCAAGCTATATTCACTAGTCGATCTGAGAACTTGTATGGGGTTTTCTGCGTAGGCTATTAGGTTTACAAAAAACAGTTTTTTTTTTAAAACTGATCTTTTTTTAAAGAAAAAAAAACAAATTAAAGTTTCTTTCAAAACAAATCTTTTTTGGTACTCTTTAAAACGTTTTAATAATAAAATTAATCAAAAGTTTTTGTAAACTTTAACTGTTTGCCAATTTTTTATCATGCCCAGTTCGCAAAAAAAACTGTTTTTGTAACCCTAATAACCTTTGCAGAAAATATCGAGAATTAATCGCATAAATGATTTCAGATCGACCAGTGAATTCAGCTTGGGAGTATCATCTTGTAATTAATGCAATTAAAGATGAGTAATATTAAGGTGCGCAAAGGCCGAATCGTGTCAAAAATGAGTCAGTATTGTTTACTGAAATATTTTACAAATTAAAAATAAAATATAAAATTCATTTTTTTTCTGAAATTTAACAAGCAGCTAGTGCAAAGTAGTAAAAAAATCGAAGAAAATTGTTCTTTTCATTTCGATGGTGATTACACGGTGTTCAGGGACAATACACTTTCCTTCCTTTAATTGTTCTGTAAAACTTTAACTGTTCTGTAATTGTTCCTTTAATTGTTCCTTTAATTGTTCTTTAAAAATTTTAGTTGTTCCTTTAATTGTTCCTTTAATTGTTGCTTTAATTCCTTAATAAGTCCTTTATATAGGAATTCCTTCCTTTATAATTCCTTAATAGGTCCTTAATAATTCCGTTAATTGTTCCTTTAATTGTTCTGTAAAACTTTGATGAATCTGTCCGGGAAAGCTGTTCGATGGATCAAATTGACAGTGCTATTGGGGGTACATTAAGGTGAAAAAAACCTGGCCATTAGTCTTTCCATCAATATTTGTGAAGTAATGGTACATTCACTAAAAAACCATGAAAAATCATTTTTTTGTACTTTTTTCAAATTAATGCTGAGGGAGAAAGTTTTTTTTCTCAAAAATCCACAAATTGGTCTTCTAGGAAATTAATTCAAGTTTACAAAGCGGCCCTTTCATTCCCTGTGCTATCATTGGTGGCTGAGATATCAATGGTCAAACACAAAAGGATATTTTTTCAATCAAAATCGGATATCTTAGCCAAAAATTGAAGCAGAGAGACCAAAAAACCAAATTGAAGCTAAATAAACAGGCTAACTGACCTATAAATTGATTTAACCGAAAAAAATCCGGAGCGCGCGCACCCTTGAAAAAAACCAAAAAAAATTGGAATTTTTTTTTCTCGCTCGTTCTTATGATTGCGTGGTAACCGTAGCTCACAAAATTTATTTGCAACACATCGCGAAACTAGATACTTGTAGCTTCAAAATGCTTTTTTTTCATCTCGATACGACCATTCTGCATATAAATACGGCGCTTAAAAAAACACTAAAAAAATTGAAGAAATGATCTATTCCTGAAATTTTTTGGAGTAGTTTATTTCAGAAGTACACCTCTAGATTATTTTCACAAGAAAACCTGAATATATTTGCTTTAATATATATTTTAACGATTTTTATCGTAGAGGGTGTTCATGAGGAAAAATGATCGGAAACATACCCGTAGCATGGCACCGCGCTTTCTTACGAGACTTGTTTTCATGTTCCGGTTTCCTGAATTGTTCGACGATAAAGTTAGTGAAAATGAGATTTCATTTTGATACTTTTCGCGCGCCTTCCTAAAAAGCTCTAGTCGAATTACTTCGATTGTTGTGGATATACGTGATAGATCGTCAGTTGAAATAATCGGAAATCTATGTATTATACAGTGGAACCTCGATATAACGAATGTCAAGGGAAGTTCGTTATATCGAGTTTACCATATATTGAGGTTTTGTTATACCGAAGTAATGTTCCTCAAAATGTTCTTTAAAAAAACATATTAGTACAATTAATATGGGGATATCTTTTAAAGGAAGAGGTTTCAATTAGGGCATTTTTTTACAATCAATTAGCAATTAGAGCATAATGTAAATGATTATGTCGTATCCAGATTTCGATCGTCTATCAGAAGGGAATGGACAAATCTTCGTCATAGCGAGGATTTCGTTACATCGAGATTCGACTGTATATCAATTTTGATACAAATTTATAAATTTTATGAACTTTATATAAAACATCTTAATAATCTATATATATATATATATATATATATATATATATATATATATATATATATATATAAGTAGCGCGCAGTTAGCCTTTAAAATTCAATTTCGGTACTTCGAAATCTCCCCTCGCTTCTCATAAAATAGCCTACTTTTATAGTGCGATTTTCCTTGAATATCGTACAACGGGTTGCTTGGTTATGTGTCTCCATGGAATATATTGGAACTAGTTACAAGGAAAGGTTGCGGGGTCGATCTCTCCGATTTTAATGAAATTTGGCATGATTGTAGAATGGGTAAAAATAGGCGACACGTATTTTTTTTATATCTGCGGAAACCGATTTTTAATTGCTGAAACGCACCCGTTGAAATAGGGGTGTTTTTCGTTTTTCGTCGATAACGTGATCGTTCTTATCTCCAATATCTCCAATATATTTCGCACACGAAAAAAATAAACATTGTTGAAATTTGCGCATTTTTTCATATCTCGTACCGTTGAAACGTTATCGGAGAAAAACGAAAAAGACCACAACTTTCGAGGTTGCGTTTTAACCCTTAAAAATCGGGTTGCGCATATATAAAAAAAATACGTGTCGCCTATTTTTACCCATTCTACAAACATGCCAAGTTTCATCGAAATCGGGGAGATCGAACTCGCAATCTTCCCTTGTTAGTAAAAATGATATCCAAATTTTCACGAACTTTATCGCCCAATAATTCAAGAACCGAAGAATACCGGTCTCGTATCGACAGCCGCGGCAGCGTCTCGACGCCAAGCAATCAAACAGAAATTTACGAAGCCACTGACGAACACGCCGCGTTAATACTCTTTGTACACTAAGTTGGCCTTTTATTTCTCGTTTCTGAAATTTGAATAGACGTCACGTAAAAAAACGTCGTCGAATCGAAAATCTAATGACATTTTACCAATGCAATGAGATTTTTAGCTTATCGGTTTTGCGTGGGTTATTTTTTCCATCTGTTCACCTAATTCTGAGATCTCATAATTATTTGCCACATTTCCGAGCGAATTCATAACTCTAGAAATGCTTCCACACTCGTGGCTTAGTTAAATAGAATAAAGTTATTCGGTCTTGTCGCAAACATATTGGGTTGTCCGGAAAGTTCGTGCCGATTTTTCAATGTGCCACCTACCAAAAATTGGCTCAAACTTTCCCGACCACGCAATAGTATATCACACTCTTGGGGGTTGATTATCACTTGACTCTGCAGGCGCAACGAGCGGAGCGTTTAGACTCGCTTTGCGCAACATCGCGGTGCTATCTCACTAGACTACGCTGCCAAAAGAAATATATATATATATTTCATTTAAATAGGATCTATTTGAATCAAATAGGTTTTTTCCTTGGCTCACGGCCTACAACGATCTTATTTGTTTCCAAGATCTTTTTTTGTTTCAGCTATTTTGTTCAAATGTTGAATACATTTAGATTGAATAAATAAAGAATCGATTTAACTAAATCTCTATTTGCTTGCAATGTACACTGTAAATCTAAGTGTACTGTATACATAAAATATTTCATAAATCCGAAATAAAATGAAATACTTAATTGAGAGTTTTACGACAACGATTTTGTATCGAAATTCGTCATTACTTGGCCTTTTGAAATAATTTCTATCGAATAAAATATTTGACCTATATGGGAATCGAACCTATATATATATAATTTTTCTCTCTCTCCACCCTCTCTACCCCACACCTCTTTTATATGTGTGTGCCAATAAAGACAGACATTCAAATAAATAGAAAAATGGTTGACTCTACGAAGTTTCTATTGAATTTAAATTTAAAAAGAAATGAAATAGATCCATTTAGCGGATTGAACTAAATTGTTTTTTGAGCAGATGAAACTGAATCACAGATTTATTAGGATTAAATAAAATATTTAGGTATTTCACGATATTGAATATATATTCATTTAACTAAATAAATGTATTTAAATTAAATAATTTCAATAATGGAATGCAATAGAAAAAATTTGATTCCACGAAAAATCTAGTTAATTCAAATAAAAAAAAATCAAATAGAAGCGATTAGTTCATATAAATAGGATTTTTCTGTCAGTGTAAAAGGTCACTACTAAATAACCCTCGTCACTCTGCTCGTTGGTCGACTATTGCTGTTTAGTTTATATATATATATTTTTTTAATTATATGCATTCCTTAGAGGTACGGGGTCCTTCCCCTTTTACCATCCTCTCCTGTATTCCTTCCATCACTTCCGACATTCACAATCCTTCCAGAGTTCCCTACATTGCTTCCAGAGTGTTGGCCGCAACCACTCTTTCCTAATGCTAACTGTATCGCATTTGCACGAGGGCCCAGGGAAACTGCGGAAAACCTGGGCCGATACAGACGGCTATATTTGGCTGAGTTTCAGTTGTATTACCATCAGAAACTCAGACAAACTGCCTCCCGCTCAGAGGTTGATGCGCAAACCAGTGCACGGGCAAGCGATCACCTCTCCAACTATTAGCAGCCTTCAATGCAGCTTAACTTCAGTGACCGCCAAGCCCGCACATCGACCGCGCGCCCACTTCTGTCGGTTGCTGTTTAGTTTATAATGATGTAGCCTATCAATAGCGGAATCCGATTTATATTCAACCGACGTCATGATGAGCAGATTTCACCCTATCGCGGTCAGCTTCGTTGGCTTACTGTCGAAGCGAGGTGGCGATATTTCACGGGCATCGTGGTCTATCAGATTGTAGAGGGCAATGCTCCAGAGTATCTCCTAGAAGTGCATGGTCCTGCTGGACCGTCACTGAAAACATTGTACCAGAACGATCGTAATCGGTCATCGATTTATTTTTTGCACTCATTGTTGGAAAATTTAACATCGTCTGTACTCTTATAGTTAGTTAGTTCCATTTATTTCCTTGCACAAAATAATACCAGTCTATTCTAATTTAGCTCATTCTAGTTTAGTTTTAAGGTATAGTTACCGATACAGATAATTTACTCATCGTATCTTAGCTATATTTCTTTATTTTTAATTTTAATATTGTAATTACACTATAATTTATTAAGGGCCTCAATCTCCAACTAAGACGTACACAAATAAACAAACAATCAATCTATCAATCTCTCTTTCGCACACACTTTTCGACAGCTGGCCGCTATTTTGTCTGCCATATATACATATATAAAGTGTCAGAGTGAATGGTTTTGACAGCTCTTGCCTCTAAACGTGGTTAGAGCGTTGAGAGGTGGAACGTACATAAAACGGCTTTCTTAGGGCCAGAAATAAATTTGACGACGGTTCTTCGTAGTGCAAATTGTAATCTCATAAAATTCTTTCAATACGTTAAACACGTAAAACATCAGTTCTTCGTGTCGCTTATTTAACCTCAAAACATTCTTTTCAACCTCAAAAATGCTTCGAAATTGTGAATAGTCCTCAAGCGGTACATTGAGTTTGTCGACATAAATTTTTGCACTGGAGAGAATAAAACACCAAAATAGAGAATTCTCTTGCATCGAAAACAGGTGAAAAAATGTACATTTTCAGGTACTGAATAGTCAGAATTATGACCCCTTCATTGCTCAACGAAAAATATGTAATCGTAGGAATTGAGGGGCTGAAAATATCGATTAGCCTCACATAGAGTGCAAAAAAATTAATAATCTGTTAGCATTACCAAGTCGAATCTATGGATTTGTTAGCTCGGCCGCAAACACCGAGAGGCCACAAGTATAAATTTTCCTCGTGCCGAAATGAAAAATTCTCCAAGTTTTAGGTATCGATAAGGCAAATATTTGAATTTCTCTTGAATCAATTGGACGAAAAATATATATCTTTTGGCTTAGGGACTCCGAACCTGAAATTCAATCGAAGACAATAGAAGATTGATCTCTTCTTCGGCGGCCTCCAGCGGGACCAATAAAACGTATCATTCATGTAAATCCAATGTTTGGGTATCCGAGAAATATACACTTCACTGACTGGAGGTCGTGGTTGCAAAAATAATCAAAATAGAATTATAATAAAAATAATAAACATTTTTAAAAATATTTATAATACCGGTGTCTCAATTGTGTTATGGCATTTCGTAGGTTCGTACGAGTTCAAATATTTTAAAACACTTTTTCCTGCTCAATATGAATTTTAAACTATCCACGTAGTTTTTTTTAAAACATATTTGAAAATTCACTACTCTTTAGATTAAACCTAAGGAAAAGGGATTTTTTCCCTTTGAAAAAAAAATAAAATCTCAGTAATAAAAAGTATTGTGGTTTGCTTTACCTTATAAGAAATTCTGGTTCACCTTAGAAATAATGTTATTTTTAATGTTTTGCTTTTATTTTAAAAAAATCATGTTATTGTCATGGTCGAGCGGATAGAATAGAAGTACACTGGAGTTGAAGTGAATAAATTAAATCTAAAAAAGTTGCACTCGAGGATTTCTAGGAAAATCGATTAGGTATAAATGAGCGTCGAGGATTCTCATTACCCAAAACGTTTATAGGGTAACGAGGAAAGAGTATTGGGTAACAAAAAAGAGAGGTTTGATTAATGAAGGATGTTGTCGGGATCGTTGCACGTGATGATTACCGATTTTCGTCGTTGAATATATCTATACACGTACCGTCTGTTTTGAATAATGCACCGATTCGAAGAGACAGAGCGAGCGAGGGAACAAGAGTTAGAGAACGTCAAGAACTGAGTGCTATGCTCCGTTTCTTGCTAACTGTAAGAGAAAGAGGGAGAGAGAGAGAGGGTTAATCGCGGTGATAGTAAACTCGGATAACGATCATAGTTGACTGCTGATATTACAGAAATAGGGAAATGTCGAGACATTGTCATACGGCCACTGAAGGATATAGCACATAACGCAAGCCCCATTACCCAAGCCGAAAAAATACAAATACACCCGCGGTCCATTTACCCTTGCATATTTCCTGATTTACATTCTTAAGTAGGTTTTTGCGGCATGAATGGAATAATTGGGATGAAAACATGCCGGGGTCCCGGACTTGAAAAAAAAAGTTATTGGCATAGTACAGAGGCAGAAAAACCGTCCCCATATCCTTAAAAAATACGTGAGTAAGGTGTTCAATCGTCTTTTTGCGATAATGCATATTTCCCCCTTCCCTTCCCCCCTTAAGTAGAGTAATACCGAAGAAAGAGTCTTCTTAGCGAAACACAGCAATCATCGGTTGTAAAAAAACTCTTTTTCGTTGCCTTTCTTCCCGTCTTGGACTGGAAGACACGGATTTTCAAGTGGATGCTTATGTGAATTATTCCTTGGAGTCTATTTTCTTTCTTTTATTTTAATAACTGTGTGTGTGTACTGCGCGCGCGCGCGCGCGCGTGTGTGTGTGTGTGTGTGTGTATGTTCGCGCGCGTAAGCTCAATGCTTCGATTTTTCTCGGATGTACCTCGATTACATCCTGAATGAGAGACGCTCAATCTTCTCATGGCATATACAACTCTTGTGTATTTCCCCGGAGCGTGATTGCACCGTGATTGAAGTTCTTCGAGTGCTGGGCTGATTGACGAAGATCGATATATTCTCGCCATGAACGATGAATGTGCATATAAACACGTCTGTGATACGCGTGCACGGATGGGCATGTATAAGCCAACAAAAGACAAAGGGGTGTTTCCCACGTTATTACCTTTTTAGCAGTCACGAGAGTTTGTATATTCCTAGTGACTAAATCATCCAATTCTCGACAAATGTTTTAGCCTTTGCGGTCAATAATTTTCTCGGTTTTTTCAACCCTATATGTATGTCTGCGCGTGTCTTGGTATATGTATGCATATACGGATTTCATGACTATGTCGTGAGGCGTGAGATTATGCCCTTTTACATACCACCGTTTTTATATACAAATGATAAACCGTTTTAGGCTATATCTGGTAAGTTAAGGGCATGCTATACAGTCCGACCTCCGAATAAGAAACGCGGCAATAAGAAACTTTCCCCAGTTTCTCACTCGAGCGCTTCCCCCACTCCGACTCTAACTCCGAGCTCGAGAATTTTATGCGCGAAACCTCTAGTTAAGAAACCAGCCTGAGAGAGATTATTCGGACAAAATAAAGTGAACGTGTGGTCTAAATTTATGTGTGCATACGTGCGTGAGCATGTGTGTGTGCGTGTGTGAATGTAACAAAAAATCTACAAGTTTATTAGAAATTGTTTGCATTAATTAAAAAGATACATATATGTGTTGACTTCATATAAAATGTACTCTTACGCTTCTTTACAGTTTCGGTCATTTCATAATAGTTATTAGTAATTCAGATACAGTAGTACACAATAATATTCAATAGTATTGTGGCGTCGGGAAGCTGGCGTGCCCATCGCCCGGGGGAGCACAACTCCCCCGCAATAGCCGCCGACGTGCCAGGCCAACCACCTGGCACGCCCAAAACTAGATTCGAACACCACCTAGTCAGGCCCCCCACAACCGGTCTCTCTCGGATGGGGACCAAGGATCAGTTGGAAGGGGCACCCAGATAGGATCCACGGCAACGACCACGGCTCGAAATCGGTGCCTCGAGTGGACGGAGAAACTCAAGGAGGACCTCATCCGCTGCTGGAGGGATAGCGTACCGTCGCGGCGGGGCTACATGGCGAGGTCGCAGGCTCTGTAGAGCCCAGTGCACCAAGAGCTTGCACACCTCTCGCAACAACATCTGCGAGACCAGGCTGCCCGCTTGCGACGACAAGGCTACGATCTCTTGTTACTACCACCAGAGCTGTCCGGCAGGCGCTCTTCCGCGCGTTCCGTGCAGAGCTCTGCCGGACCGCCTCAAGATCGAACCCCCCGGCAGTCGCAACCCCCCCGTTGGCGCGTCGATTTGACAGAGGACTGGGGAACAAGGAGGGAGAGAATCACTGGGAAATGTTCTCTTCAGCCTGGTTGCCTAGAAGCGGCAAATGAGTCCCTCGCGGCAGCAATCCCTGAGACCGCTGATCTCCTCCGCTTGAACTGGGCTGTGTATCACGCGGCTGTTGAGTCGAAGCCTCAGACACGCGATGATAAGGCGGCGTTCGTGGCTGAGACTCGGCGGCGCGTTGCACAGCTCCAAAATAAGATCAATGAAGCGCGGAGGCAGGCATCCCGTGTTCAGTGTGTGTTAGACTTCATTACGGCGGGGAGGGCGTTTACCCCTAAAATCCGAAAAATCAGCTCGGAACTGAAATGCCGTCACCACACATCGAACAAAGCTATCCTTCTTATTGTGAAGGAACGCTACGTGGAGAAGGTGCGGAACCTGGGGGTTGCGAAGCAATCCCTAGAGAGGCGGCTGGGTCGGGCGTTAGGCAACGCCCTCTTCCGTTCTGACCCAGGCCGCCGGTTCCAATCACCTACGCCTGCTCCCGACACAGCGCCAACAGCTGTCCAGGTGGAGCGGTTTTGGGGAGAACTGTATAGCGCGGCGGGTCATTTTGATGAAAGCACTCCAGCTCTGGGACGGTTCGACACGTTTTGCCGGCAACAGCCGAGTCAGCGTGGCGACTGTTTTCCAGAAACGCGGGGTGAGGTGGAGAAGGCGGTGAGTAGCATGAGGAACCACGCCGCTCCCGAGCCGGATGGGATTAACATCTTCTGGTGGAAGTAATTCACGTGCACCCATACCCATCTGGCCCGCATCTTCTCGTCGTTCATCTATGAGACGGTGCCAATCCCTACGTGGCTGACAAAGGGAAGGACGGTGTTACTCCCCAAAAAAGGGGACCTGTCTCGTCCGGAGAACTACCGCCCGATAACGTGTCTGAGTGCGCTCTGTAAGATCTTCACAAAGATTCTTTATGAGCGTATTCTGCGCGAGATCGAGCCTGCATGGCGGGAGATACATGAACAAAGGGGATCCAAGAGGGGGCTGGGAGGTTGTAAGGAGAACCTGCTGGTGGACCGCTGCATCACGCAAGACGCGATCCAACACAAGCGTAACCTCTCAGTCGCTTGGATCGACTACCGTAAGGCGTTCGACACTGTCAGTCATAAACTGATTGTACACCTACTCGAACGCCTTTCGGTGAGTCCTTACATAATGAGATGCATCAAGCAGCTCATGTCGCTCTGGAAGACACGCTTCATAGTTAAGCCTAGTGAAGGCATCGTGTCGACCGGAGTGGTCGGGTATAGGAGGAGGATTATCAAGGGAGATTCTCTCAGCCCCCTTCTATTTTGAATCTCACTATTACCCTTATCAATCGCCTTGCGGGCTGCACGCGGGTACGAAGCGGGGTCCCCCCGGGAGCGTGGGGATCACCCATTTATTTTATATGGATGACCTCAAGCTATACGCTCCCTGGGAGGGGGGGGGGGGGGCTTAAGCTTCTCTTGAACATCGTAGCGACGTACACACGGGCGGCGGGAATGGACTTCGGATTGGACAAGTGCGCTGTTCTTCATCTCAGGGGAGGGAGAGCAGAGGGTGTCGCGGCTGATGTTCGGCTGGTGGACGGGAGCGTCTTCAAACGCCTGGACGCCGGGGGGTCTTATCGGTACCTTGGCATCGATCAGCGCTCTGTACAAGACGCTGAGGGTGTCAAGGAGGCCCTCCGCAGCGAGTATAGGTAGCGTCTCAGACGGATCTGGAAATCAGATCTGTCTGGGAAAAATAAGATCACTGCCACCAATATGCTCGCTGTCCCGGTCCTGCTCTACTCCTTTGGCGTCGTCAAATGGCGTAGAGACGACCTTAAACAGCTGGACATCGACACAAGCAAAATAATGAACATCCAGCGGAGTTCGATCTTCCACCCCGCGTCTCTATATGCTGCGTCAGAGCGGCGGGCGTGGGCTCTGGGGATTGGAGTGTCTTCATGACCGCATTGTCCTCGGAATAGCGAGCGATGTGATAACAAGCTCCGACTCGCTCCTGGAGATTGTGCACCAGCATGAGCTTCACGGCACGGGTGCTTTTCTTTATAAGGCAGCAGATCGTGCGGCAGAGACCCTCGGCTTAGAGTTCCGCCGGCGCCGGGGTGGCGCCTTGCCAACAGACTCCGTCGCTCGGTTGCCCACGTCCCGACGTCAGAGGGCAATCAGGGCTGCCGAGCAGACTGTCCTGACTCGGCAGCACGTGAACAGACCCATAGACGGTATGTTCTTTCACCACATCGAGGAACAGGGGCTGTCCACCCAGCTGACCTTTTCCTTCTTGCGGTCAGCTGGACTGATGTCCGAGACCGAAGGGTTTATCTGCGCCTGCCAAGACGGAGTCATTAACACCCTGGTCTATCGCAGTCGCGTTTTGGGTTAGCCTCTGCCGACTACTTTGTGTCGTGCATGCAAACAATCGCCTGAGATACTAATGCATCTACTGTCGGCCTGCCCAGTATATGCAGTCTCCGGCTATATCTATCCCCATAACGCGGCCCTAAGAGTGTTGTACTACCATCTACGGCACTCTTATGGGATAGACCGGGAGCCCGTGCCGCCTTATTTACCAGGAGATATTGAGTCCGTTGTCGTGGGCGAGAGGTGCAAGATTTATTGGAACTTCTCATTCGCGACCATCGGGCCGCTTCAAGCGACTAAGCCTGATGTTGTCCTCTTCGATTTCGACGACAAGATGATATACGTCATTGAGTTCTCGGCTCCGGCAAAAGTGAACGTGTCACGAAAGGAAGAGGAGAAACGGCTCAAGTATCAGCCTCTCCTGGCCGAGCTACGTCGTTTGCACCGACGATTCAGGGTTACTCTCATTGTCCTCATCATCAGCGCGCTAGGGGGGATGAAAGAGTCTTTTGTATCGGGCCTCGTTGGCATACCGGTTTGCAAACCCAGTGTCCGGTTGCTAGCAGGTCGGATGCAGAAGGCGGTCATACTTGGGTCCCTCCGTTTACTCAGGCAACACGATTGTGGACTGCGGTAGCCGCTAACCCTCTGGCTTGAGGGAGCGGCTATCGCAGAGCTATATATTGGATTTTTCGCGCGTCTTTTTGACTGGGCGGCAGCCGAGGTGATGTTGGAACCCTCGAGTGTCGCCCAGCGTTATTGTTCCGGTCTAGGTTAAGACCGAGCCTACCCCCCGGAGGTAGGTGAATGTTTCCGAGTGCAAACTGAGGAAGTGCGTTGCCCGGAGCAATAACGTATATTATTAAAATTCAATAGTATTAACGTGAAACAAAAATTCGCTAAAAATGTCCACGCGCAGTTGAAAACGTTTTTGCATGGGCGATGTGAATACTAAACTTGCAGCTCGTTCTAGCCAGTTTCTTGTTGCTTGGGGATATGCGATATATAAGAAAAACTCTTCCCCTTGGGGGCTTTTCGTTTCTTATTCGGAGGTCAGACTGTATTGTATGACAATAAATATCGGCAATATGCATAGCATCTTCCCTCGATAATTCTTCTCCAATAAATTGAAAGAAATAACCAAATCTATGGTCGTTTAAGAGCAAGTACTCACATCAGATGTGTGGGTTAATATGAAATCTAAGTGCAGAAGGAAAACAAAGGCGTAAGCTAAATTGTTATTTCTCGCAGTAAGATGTGCCGGGTTATGTTGCAACAACGTCACTATATGCATATCCGTGAAAGGAAATGCTCCTTATCACACATCCTCTCCCATTAGGTTGAAAAAAAACAGGAGATTAGCCCAATGAGTAGAAGTCCCGTTTGACTATTATACAATGCTTGCATTTCCGTTGCCAATACCTACAGAAGCTGCCATGTACAGGGTGCGGCAACATAACTTCCTTTCTTAAAATGCGCGCCATTCAGTCGGTTGATGTCGTAACGGAGCGCTAGTGGTCTCGTTCGAAAGGGGGGACTCAAAAGTTTTATCCCGACACAGTTCAATCGCCATCATGCGTTGGAACAGTGAGGAGCGTGCTGTTGCCGTTGAGGCCTACTTTTCGAGTGGATGTTCTGTGATCGCAATCCAGCGTGCCTTTCGGAATCGCTTTAATTTAACCCTGTTGGCCCCTGTCTCAGACCGGAAATCAATTGTTACGTGGGTCACTACGTTCAGACAAACTGCAAGTGTGACAAGACGACGAACTGCAGCCCGTCGGCCCATTAGATCACCTGATAACCTTGAGGCAGCAAGAGCTTCAATGTTGCGATCACCACAACGCTCTGCGCGCAAACATGCGTCTGCCCTTGGACTCTCCGATCGTTCTGTGAGGAGAATTCTTCATGATGATCTTCATTTGGTGCAACGGCACACACTTCAAGAGCATCAATGGCTGCTTTGAGGGAACACTTTCCAGAGCGCCTCATTTCAATTAGGGGCGATGTGGAGTGGCTGGCCCGCTCTCCCGATTTGGCCCCTTGTGATTTTTTTCTATGGGAGTTTTTGAAATCCCGTGTTTATGTGAACCGTCCAAGAACCCTACAAGAGCTGAAGACCAACATCCGGGAAGAAATTGCGAACATAACACCTGCTATGCTGGCAAGAGTCATGACAAACGGTAGAAATCGGTTTACTCGGTGTACGGAGAATGGGGGACGTCACCTATCTGATTTTATCTTCAAGACTGTGTAAAACAAAACTTTAGGCATGCGCCTACATTATAAAAAACAAGTAAAAATGTTCTGATTCATACAATGGGTTTTAGTGAGTTTTGAAAAAAGGAAGTTGTACTGCCGCACCCTGTACATTTCGTACAGGGTGTCCAATCGGAAGTTTCTGAAACTAATCGACTGTCATTTTAAAACACGTGCACAGAATCACAAAAGCCGAATTGCTTTAAATAGAGGAAACTCTGCACTTTTAAACGCACATAAATAAAATCCAGTGAAATATTTTTTATGTCAGTTTATTACATCTTATAAAAATAACGAAAAAGTACAGTGATTAATGATAGATATTTTCGAAGTGCGAACCGTTAGATTGTGCACAAAAATCAATTCTCTTTTGAAAACTATGAAAAACTGTGTCCAACATATAATTCGTAATGCCGCGAACCACTTCCTGGATGGCCGCGATCAGTTCTTCTACTGTGGTGGGGTTTTTAGCGTAACAATGATCTTTAATGTAACCCCACAAGAAAAAATCACAAGGGCTCAGGTCCGGTGAGTACGGAGGCCATTTTAGTCCGCCTTGAGCAGATTTAGGGTACCCCAGACCGATTACTCGAGTTCCATATACGCGATGAATAGCTTCAAACATCTCATGAGTCCGGTGCGACGTCGCTCCATCTTGCATGGAGTAAAAATGTTTAACCAGTCTACTCTTTTTTGCATAAGGGAAGAATTTCTTTTCCAAAAGCTGTTTGCAACTCTCTCCTGTTACCGTAGATTCCAAGAACTGCAAATAAATTCCTTTGACTGAAATCGCTGCCCACGCCGTTACTTTCTGTGGATGAAGGGACTTCGCTAGCGATATGCTGGGATTTTCCGTTCCCAAAACCGGTCATTTTGCTTGTTTACGTACCCATTCATCCAAAAATGTGCTTCATCGGAATAAATAATTAATTTCTCATTAAGTTCTTCGGCTTCAAACATTCCCGTAATAGTGTTACAAAATTCGATGCGTTTCGCCATGGCATGTTCAGTTAAAAATTGATGAGTGCTTATTTTATACGGATGAAACTTTTAAAAATATTTAAAAATGTTGTGTAATGATGATTTGGTTATTTTTAATGCTTGAGCAGCTTTCCGAATCGAATCATTTGGATTTTGTTTGAAATAATTATCAACTTTGTTGATCTTCTCTGGTATAGTAACCGTAACAGATGGACCTGGCAACTCGTGTTTACGGTCCTGGAGTGTACCATACTTCACGACGTTATCGATTATCCTACAAAAATTAACGTAAAATTACTTCAATGGAGTTTAATTGAATTGAAACACAAGTTGTGTGATAGATGAATATGAATAAATATTAAATTCTTACTTTTTCAGAGTATTTTCGCTGGCAGCTCTATGAGTTCCAAACTTAGTACGAAACCCTCTATACGGTATACTATGAATTTTTCCCCTCGAGAAGAAGCCCTCAATAAGATATACTTTTTCTTCCGTGGGGAGCTCACTCATTTTGACGCGTGCGTACTTGCTTCAACCACGGCTGGAATAAAACTGCGGGGCCTTAGAAAAGGGGAGCCCTATTAAATTCATGGAGGGAAGAGACATTTATTTAGTTTTAGCAACTTCCTATTGGACACCCTGTACATGCATATACATGTGTGGATGAGAATGTATGTCTAGTGTAGCCCCGGAACGAGTGGCAAGCAACGAATCGAGCAACGGAGCGCTTATCGTGATGCAGGCTTTTAAAAAAGCCACTCTCACTCACTCACTCACTCAGCCATCCGTCGATATACCCACCCGCCCACTTACTCACTCACTCGCTCAGTCACACATTGCCAGTCACCACCCGTTGTGCAGTTGATAGGCACATGCCGGGCATTCATTATGATAGAGTACATAATTTTTTTCTTTCCAGGTCGCCGGTTTTCAATTGCAGTTTTTTTTCTCGTTGCCATTTCGATTTTTGATGAAAAATAAGAAATCCAGGAAAAAGAAGACTAATATTGAGATAGTAAGGATTACTTTCGTGACTTATAATATAAAGAAAAAATCGTTAATTTTTTTAAATTAAGATAAATCTTCGGACATCATGCCGTAAATAAAGTACATCACTGCTGGCAATATTATTCATTTATTGACGGATTGAAAGAGAGATTAGCATTATTATCTGTCAATACATCAAATAAAACTCATAACATTTCATTCGGGCATACAAAATTGCGTAATAACCAAATGAGTAATATCGCAGCCGGGCGATAAAAAATATCCGTGGAAAAACGTTAATCGTGTTTTTTTTTCTTTTGGGAAATTGCAATGAGGATGTTAAAGGAGGAGTTAAAAAACCGGAAGTGTAAACTTTCATTCATCTTCCGATCAAGTGCGCTGATCTGGCTTGTTCTACTATATTTGCTGACATTGAAAGTTCGCTCAAGCATCACATGTACAAAAGGGCGCGAGGTTTTGGTGAGCCATCTGATGACCAGATATGCGATTGATGGATATGATTCTTGTAGGTAGAGAAGAAACAAAATGCGCCTTGGCAGACGCAACCAAAAACAATGATCGAGATGAGGAATAAGGCAACGAGAAAGGCACTTCTCTCCCTCAGTATTCGAGCACTCTTCAGGGGTTATAACGGCGTGTGAAAAAAGAAAGCGTAGCGGGAATCTTCGCGATTCGCAAAATTACCACCGGTTCATATACCGGAATAAATTTTATCGTTCCAACAATCAACCCGATCAGCTTGTGTGTGTGCATTTGTTGTGTGTTTTCTCAAGATGACAAGTTAGATGTGCAAGAGCAGCAGCAGCAGCTTGAGAAAATACGACAAAGCTGTCTCGTAATCGATCCCTCTATACGGTTTAATAAACCGGTCTCGTGTGAGACCAAGTATTTAAAGATAATGAGATACTGATTATTTTTAAGGCGAAGGTAATCGAAAATCGATATCAACGGGGAGGAAGATGACTCGTTTACGAATTTGAACACTGCGAAGTAGGGTTTCGTAAGTATTTGTGATCTTCGAATGCGCTGGCCTTAAGAATATTTCGAAAATAAACCGTCAACGGAATAAAATCATTGAGGTAGAAGAAAAAGATGAGCAAATTATATTTCGATGTTCAGAATGAAAACATTCATTTTTCTGTAGTGCATCTTCTACGAATGCATGCTTCTACTTCTTTAATGAAATATCCGTGGTAGAGCACTCTATTGAATAAATACATTTAGACGTTCCGGAATAATCGTTACATGAAAATAAATGAAGTTTGCGTTTGATCGCAATACTCATACTTGAAGATAAATAAAAACGATGGGAATTATACTTAAACATAAATGGAAATAAAGATTGAAAAAATCCGTAAAGAACATTCTCTGTGTTGTTTCTCTTGAATGAAAAAATGTCGTGACTCTCTCGCTCTCGTTGTCCCTGATCTGTGATCCATCGGCCCAACCAACTTCTCATGCGGAACACACACGGGAGAAAATCGAAGGCAAGCAACGAGAGCGATGTATTCTTCTCGACTGTAACGAGCTCGAAGTGGATCGAGTTTTATGCGAGAATTCTCAGAGAGATACTCCCGCGACCGGACGTCAATTAAAGTCAAAAGTCGTGCACACGCCACAAGATCAAAACAAACGGCGTGTATGGAAACACGTATCGAAGGTTCGACGTGAGAGAACGACATATACCGTCTTCTGTTTATGGTGGAAAACAATGTGGGTTACTGCCTTTTGACTTTCAGGAGCATATATGCATGTATAAAGAGAATTAAGCGAGTTGGAAAGAATTTGAGCGAGAGATGTTCACGCTTCGTTGTTCAGTCCACATATCTCTCTCTCTCTCTCTCTCTCTCTCTCTCTCTCTCTCTCTCTCTCTCTCTCTCTCTCTCTCTCTCTCTCTCTCTCTCTCTCTCTCTCTCTCTCTCTCTCTCTTTCCCTCTTTCTTTTTTTCTCTCGGCCTCTATTATGTTCGTGCTCACATGTACTATATAATGGGATGCTGTACATGCGGATCCCTGAACATTTCGCAGAAGCAGTATACGGGATAAAATGGAGCACGGCCAGGCAGCTGTTTTGCAAACCATTGAAATCTTACCTGGTTATACTTTCAACGACTTTTTTCTTCTTTTTAATGTTCGGTACATTTTTCAACTCGATAAACCATGTTTATCGCCTCTTCGCCTTGAAGTCGAATACGATTGAGCTCGGGATAACGTGAAAGGAGGTTGCAAAAATTCAGGTGACTAATGGAATAAGCTTAGATGATACTAGTTGTATTACCGAATGTCCATATAAAATGTTGTCGCCACCCCCGCCCCCCCCCCCCTGCCGGGTGCGCCGACATCTTGGGTAAAGCAACAATGTAACACGAGACACGATGAAGCCTAATTCAATTATAATCGCGAAACAAATGTGGCGTAAAAATCAGACAGTTTTGGTTCTTTTTGCCTATCGATTGAACCCCTATTTTCCTTCGGTAAGTGGACTCGCGGCAGGACAAGAGAAAGTTCTAGATAGGATAACAAAATTATTTGGACGGTCGAGTCCCTCGACCATCCCGGCTTACTCCCGGTTTACTTGACGCATTGCGAGTTTTTCGAAGTTGTTAATTACATACAATTACTGTTCTGGTTCTTTGGTGCCTTAACTTATTCGGCCTTGACTGACAAGGGTCTCGACTTATCACCTCGCGCGACTGTGCGCGAGACAACTACCACATTCCCGCCTTTTTCATGCTCCGCCGTCTTCGCGCACGTATCTGGGTGCTTATTTTCCAGTACTTGGTAATAATAAATGCTGTAATGATATGTTCATACAGTTTTATCATATTCTTACGGGCTCGGTATAGGTATAATTAATTCTTAGAAATCATTCCGAATCTCGAAACACGTTTCTCCCGCATTACCATAAAGGTTTAATATTTTTACTGTGAGAATGTGTTCTTACGGAAATGCACGCGGAACGGCATTCTTTTTTAATCTTTCGTTACCCACATCGGCAGTATCCCAATGCTGTCACCATTTCGACCATCGAATGAAGAGCTCAGCGAAGCCGAGCAAAATTGCAACAATTTCGAACTATTGCTGTAAAGTAGGCGGTTTGGAAGCGGCTTGGAATCACAAAATACTGCAGAAATTACGAGCTGTGGTATCCGCGTTTCCTTCCGTGTGCACCCATACCCGGCTAAATGTGTGCGGTCGGGGGAGCGGGGGGGGGGGGGCAGCGTTCCACCAAGTCCACCGAAACCCTACCGCTTGGTGGTAGGATTTCGTATATTTTCGGTTTTAGGTTGAGCAAAGAGTGAGTTTTCTTCATGTATTTAAAAAATCTTCAATTTCCTCTCAACAAGCATAGTTAATAGATAATATTGCTCGGAACAGAGTCGAATACGCTTTTTGAAATTCGCCGCTGTTATGTATGCAGCGTGGGATATTTCCAAAAACTTGAAACCCCCATAACTTTCTTGAATATTGAGTTAGAGATTTGTTTTCTTTCCTTTCGTCTTAACATCAGCTATTTTCCTTAAAAAATGAAAACCATGCCGGTTTGCTAGAAAGATTTTAAGTTACCACGGTAAGTCGTAGACGTGTTGGTGAAAAAATTGTATAATCATTGCAGATCGAAAGAATAACATTTTTGTGGGAAACACTTGTTTGTCCGACCGCATAGTTCGATTTATGTTAATGTTCTTTTTAAAATGGGACACTCTGTATATAGCCAAAATTTAACTCTGGATCGTGGTCATGATATTTCTTTTTATATGTAATATCTTTTGGGATTGTACAAATAATACTAAAAGTGCAGCTGACGGAAAACGGTTAACGGTCAAATAGTGCTGGCCTGGCAACTGATGCGTTATGTATGATATTAAATTTTATCGACATTCAAAGGGAAGTTGTTAGCTTTTATCTCTCCTTGAAAAAAGGGACGGAGAACGAACAATTGATATCGGGCACGTTACATCGTTTCATAACATCGAAACGATTTTCCTTTCTATCACGAAAACCTATGAGAGTCCAGTAGAGAAAGGGAGATAGAGAGAGAGAAAGAGAGAGAGAGAGAGAGAGAGAGAGAGAGAGAGAGAGAGAGAGAGAGAGAGAGAAATAAGAAAACGAAGGGGCATATCAGCGATCGTCAATCGTGACGCATTGAGCGGCGTTTGTATGTGTATGGTATCTCCTGATACTTACTGTCGACATACACATGTATGCTTATACCGGGTGTTGGATTTAAATCTCACACCTGATTTATCTCGAAAATACCGCTTCCATCAAGTATTGAGTATAATAAACCTTCAGGGTTCAAAGGGGCAAGTTAAAAAAATCTTTTTCGGTAACGAGCCCCAATTTTTTTGGTTAAAAAAATATATTTTTCGATAAAGTTCAAAAATTTTCGGTTGAAAGACCATTTTTCACTATTTCAGCGCTATCCATAATGTACCACGAGGAGGTACCTAAAGTCTTTAACATTTCTAGTGTAAGTGTGCGCGATTGTGTGGGTGTGAGTTGGTTCGTTTGGGTTTTCGAACAAACCCAAAGAAATTGACACCCATACGCAGACGCACACTTACACTAGGGACGTTGCAGACTTTAACTCCTCGTGGTACATCCTAGACAGCACTAAAATAGTTTTTAAAAAATGGTGTTCTAACCTAAAAATTATGAACGTTGTCAAAAAAAATGTTTCTACAAAAGTTGTTAGTTTTGGCCTGACAATTTTTTTTGTGAAAAAGGCATGTTCCCATTTTTTAAAATATGTTAGCCGTCTTAACGACGCCATTTTGAATTTCGGACCAAAAAAAATTCTTTCGAACGTCCCTTCTTGAATTCTGAAAGTTTAATTTTATCCTCGATACTTGATCGGAGTAGTATTTTTCGAGATAAATCAGGTGTAAGATTAAAATGGGACACGCGGTATGTATGAGAACAGAGCAGGTTGGCGTAATCCGGAGCTATATGAAGACAAAAACGTACTTAAAGTTCATTCACGTTTTAATAGGGCAGGGCCGCGGATGAGGTCGTGACCTCTATAAGGATTTGCTCGAATATTTCGTACTGGAAGGAAACTACGGAAAATCTAGGGAAGCTGAATTCGTCTTAAGCCTCTGAATGTCGAGACGTTTTCCAGGCTCGTTCTCTTTTCACTCACAATGACATAATCCAAACGCGTAAGGTTAGAGCAGAATGACCAATCGACGGGAGAGTCTTGGCAGACAATTAATTGCCTGTTTCAGATACTGATAAAGGAGATCCTGAACTTCGTCAAGAATTTGATACATCCATATGAAGTACACCAACCGGAATCGCAGTGACTAATCCGTTGGAGAATGAGGGATAAAATAACATGTCCGTATGAACATTTGGGATTTATTGTTCATATGCACCTTCCATTTCCCCATGTTAGGTTACACACGGGAATACTTATTGTTCTAAATATATGATTTTAGTCATTGTGTCCAGTATTCCCTGATGTACGTAATTCAATGAAACAAATACATATGGGAAATATATTTAAATCAATAGTTTTTTGATCGGAGAACCGACATTTTTTTTCACATACACTACTCCAAAAAAATTAAGAAGAAGAAAATTGCTCTAATTTTTAAAGTGTTTTTTGAAGCGCTGTATCTACGTGAAAATGGGGGTGTCGAAATGAAAAAAAGGATTTCGAAGCTTTGCGTTTCTAGTTTCGAGATGTTTCGGCAACCATTTTTTGTGAGTTACAGCTATAAGGAAATCATAAGAAATAGCGCGAGAAAAAAATGTTCCAAATATTTTTGTTTATTTTTTCAAGGGTCCACGGGCTCGGGAATTTTTTTTCTCATTAAATCAATGCATAGGTCAGTTAGCTTGCTTATTCAGCTTCAATTTGGTTATCTTTTTTGGTCGCTCTACTCAAACTTTTTGCTGAGACATCTGACTTCGAATGAAAAAGGATCCTTTTGTCATTGATAATTGACATTTCAGCAACAAGTGATCGAACAGCGAATTAAACGGCAGCTTTGAAAATTTAAATAAAGTTCCTGCAAGACCATTTCATTGATTTTTGAGAATTTTTTTCACCCTTCACATTAACTTGAAAAAAGTACGAAAAAGGATTTTTATAGTTTTTCAGTAAACATACCACAACTTAACAAATATTGATTGAAGGCCAGTGAATGACACTGTTGCCAGGTTTTTTTTTTCAAGCTCAATGTACCCCTAATAGCCCTGTACATTTTCAAATTGATCCACGTAACCGTTGTTCCGGACCGATTGATGTAAGTTTCACAAAACAATGAAAGGAACAAGTGTATTGTCCCTAAACATCATGTAATCATCATCAAAATGAAAAGACCAAATTTTTCAACCTTTTTCACAACTGTGCACTTGTCGCTTGTTAAATTTGGGGAAAAAATCCGAAAAATTTAATTTAAAAAAAATAGTTAAATTTTTTTATTTGTAAATTAATTAAAAGTTGATGCCCCCAAGCTGTATTCACTAGTCGATCTGACTGAGAACATTTATGCGATTAATGCTCGATATTTTCTACGAAGGTTATTAGGGTTACAAAAAACTGTTTTTTTTTTTTTTTCAAAACTAGGCACGGTCAAAATTTGAAAAAAGTGAATTTTTACAAAAACTTTTTATAATTTTTTTACCAAAACTTACCAGTTTTAGCAACGAAAAAAATAGTTTAAAATAAAACCGTCAACTGGTTTTTTCCTTCCAAAAAAGATCAGTTTTGAAAAAAAAAAACTGTTTTTGTAAGCCTAATACCCTCCGCAGAAAATATCGAGAATTAATCGCATAAGTGTTCTCGGATCGAATAGTGAATACAGCTTGGGAGTATTACTTTTCAATGAATGGAATAAAAGATGAGTGAAATTATGCAACGCAAAGGCCGAGTCGTGTAAAAAAATCGAAGAATTTTTTTTTTTTTCGAATTTTTTTCTTCTCAAATTTGACAAGTAACTAGCGCAAAGCTGTGAAAAAAAATGGTCTTTCCATTTTGATGATGATTACACGATGTTTAGGAACAATGCACTTGTTTCTCTAATTGTTTTGTGAAACTTTGATTAATCGGTCCGAAAAAACGGTTCGATGGATCAATTAGAAAATTTACAGGGGCATTAGGGGTACATTAGGCTGAAAAAAAACCTTGCACAATTAGTCTTTCCATCAATATTTGTTGAGTAGCGGTAGATTTAGTGAAAAACCATGAAAAGTGATTATTTCGCTTCAAATTAATGTTAAGGGTAGAAAAAAATTCTCTAACATCAACGAAAGGGTCTTGTAGGAAATTTATTGAAGTTCTCAAAGCTGCCATTTTATTCTCTGTGCAATCATTGCTTGCTGAGATATCGATGATCAAAGACAAAGGGATCCTTTTTCATTCAAAGTCGGATATATCAGAAAAAAAATGACGTAGAAAGTTGTAAAATTGAAAGAAAGACAAAAAACCAAACTAAAACTGAATAAACAAGCTAGCCGACCTATGCATTGGTGTAACTGAAAAGAAAAATTCTCGAGCCCGAGGACCCTTGAAGAAAAAAACAATAAAATTTGCAACCGTTTTCCCCGCGCTTTTTCTTATGATTGCGCGATAACCGTAGCACATAAAAAAATGTTAGCCAAATGATCTGGAAACTAGAAACTTGAAACTTGAAAATTCTTTTTTTTTCTTCTCGATACGACCATTTTTCATATAGATATGGCGCTTAAAAAATTGAATAAATGTTCTGTTCCTCAAATTTTGTGGCGTAGTGTATATTCTCATTATTTACGATCCTCGATGGTGAGAAATCATAAAAAATACATTGTATTACTACCTTTTCGCATGTGAGGGAACATTTTCTGCATGGGTACGACGAGATGTGTAATTTGAAAGTCTTTCGGAAGGTATTTGGACGACCACAAACAATGCTCCCCAAAATTCGAGATATGACGAAATATTTCGCGAACTTGGTTATATTACCCATTAAAGTCCATATGGCTTGGGAGGATAGCCTCGATGCCCTGCGCCACACGTCACCTACGAAGCGTGCACGACCCGTGCACTCTCGCTCGGCGACCTATGGTGCAGACTTTCAAGCCGTGCACTCTAATTGTAAGCGAGAATATAGGCGGACCAGTGTTGAGGCTTAAGGTATATTGACCTTATACTTCGCACTTTGTCAACTGCAGTGTGAGGTAGGTCCAAAAACTTGAAAAATTCACATAAAAGTGTATAAAGAAAGAGTAGAATTAAATAAACATTTCATCACAAAATAATGTTGAATGGAAATTTATTTACAAAAGACTGCATGTCGAAATAAAGATACAATGAAAACACAATGCAGAAGGTGAATTGTTGTGTCTTCGAATATGCTTAGTAATTCGAATAAATAAATTTAACGGACGTATTCTCTTTATACGGATGAATATATTTTTACGTGCATGATACTAAATACTAAGATTGTTCGACCAAGTAGAATGTTGATTAAGCAACGATGTTAAATGGATGGAAATTGAATCCTGCCTGTGGATGATCGTCGGTGGGTTTTTTTTTTCTTACGAAGCAACGCAATAGTCCATCGGATGATGGAAAACCAATATTTTTCAATGGATAAAAACAAACCATTGTGTCCTTGATACCGAAAGTAATTGAGTACAGTGTTTTTTTTCGCAGGAATTATAAGATCGGTTCAACGTTATATGCTCAGAAATCGGAAAATAAACCGCGTGCTCATAAATACGATTATTCATTGAAATTATCTCTCCATTTAATCGCACGTAATTACAACGTTCTACACTCATACGGCTTGACTCCTTCATAACAGCGACATATTCGTGGGTATGTAATTAGCGAAGATGCGGGTATGTTGTGAGGGCAAAACTGCAATCGCGTGTTACGATGCACTCTCAGGATCGTGAAATCTCATTGAATAAATTCAATCTTCACTTTACGGCGAAATTTATTCTTACTTCGGTTTAACAATTTAATCGCTCGCGATATTTCACCGGGATTCCAAGCCTCAAACATTCGTATGCATCAAGTTTTTACTACTTAGAAGGAACAAAATGATAAACCAACCGAAAGAAAGTGACAAAAGTTCCGCGAGGAATTCTATTCAGTTGGTGGGTATATACCTTCCAAAAAAATGACATACCTTTCTCAGCTCTGTGAAAAATGAGACAATCGATTAACGTGTTTTTTTTTTTTTCGTTAAATGTTTTTCATAACAAGTCTCGTGCAGGGCTCTAGACTTATTACGAAGGCAAAATATTCGTCCGAATCCCTCGTCGGTCGAGTATCGTTTGAGGAGAGGAGTAACGATAACAACGTAGGCACGCTTTACCGGCGCGCAGATACCCGAGACTGCCTTTCGCGATCTTTCTCGCGAGTCGACGGACCACAGGGTTAGCAAGGTTTCTCTTGTGCTTCGCCGTTTTGACGAATTCATCTAAAGATTTCTATTTTATCGACACAGCTTTTCCGATCTTACTCGCGGAGGAAGGTCCCTTTCACTTTAGCGAACACCATTGAATCGTCAAACTATCGCAATCACTACCGTCGCTATTGTTATTGTTATAATTATTTTCTTTTATTCACTTCGGATGTTTGCGAAAGAAAAATAATTTCCTATCAAATAATAGAAAACTTTGTAAGTTTCTATTAAACATGATTTGTTTGTTCTATCGTAATGTAAAAATAGATTCGTATTTTGATCTTACTTCTACCGATCCGCCCGAGCTCAATGAGACTTCATATTCACGGTAATGCGGTGAATTAACAGCAAACGTAAAATAAATAAGCTCGAAAGACGAGGACGCGATACGAGAAAATGTATAAAAATACGACTCCTCGTCGCGATCGTTCCTGACACACCGAGGATTGCTTATAAACACAAGAGGTTAAAGCGAACCTGCGGAATGGTTATACCGGAGGGCCAGTTGAAGAAGAGAGAGGGCATGCGAGGGGAAATCCGATGTGAATGTAAATCACTGCTAAATTGGACCGAGCCTTGTTTGGACTTGAACCGCTGACCGCGGTTATCCGCAATGTCGCAAGGAATGTTGTACTCCGGAATAAAAGTCAATGGTCGTAGCAAACCACCCGAAGAATGGACAGCAATAGTGAGTTTGTGAGTGCATGGGTCCTGGAGGAGCGAGAAAGCAACGAGACGAGCTGTTGTTTCCGATATCGCGTCTGTTGCTTTTGAAGGATCGTGGCAATCTGAGCGAGATGGCGGACAAGTCTTCCGGCTTATTAGCGATATTCCGAGCGGACGAGGCAGCTCAAAGCAGAAGGAAAAACGTGCAACGGAGTCAAATATATGGAGAGTAAGAAAAGCATATAGAGAAATATGAGCAAGCCTGAGGTAAAACAAAAACAGGACAAATTGAGAGATATCCAAAATAATTGTCCATATACTTTTCATAAAGAGAATACGTAAATACTGCGAATGCGCCAAGTAATCACCTATGCTTTATTACAGGAAGGCACGAGTGTATGTTTTGGAATTGTTTACAACATGACCTCGCGGGACTCTGCGGCCACGCTGCGATCCTCGCACTTGTGATTGATGGACGTGCGTTGTGCAAAGCGCACAATGTTTCGCGAAGTTTCCCACAGCGCGATGATCCGATGTAACCGCCTGACAGATGGCTTCATTTTAACAATCGTACGTGGAAGAATGACATTCGCAATGGGATGACTCCGACTGAATTTACGATTACATCGATGCAGCCCCAGATTTGGGGGGGGGGGGGGGGCAAACCAGGGTACCTGCCCCGGGCGGCAATTTAAGTGGGCGCCAAATTCTTGTGTTTGAAAAAACTTGTTTCACTAAGACGCCTAACATCCAGGGCGCTTTAGTGAGTTTCAATGGCGTCGTGATCCTAGCTACCGAAAATAAAACTGCCTAGGAGACGAACTTTGATAAGATATTCCTTTAGGCGTCTTTTGAAAAACTGCTCGTGTTATAGCTCAACAAGTTATTGATCGATCTTTCTGATATTTTACCAGATTTCTCACTATAAGACATACCTAACATACCTAAAGGGACATACCTAAAGTTTCAAGGTTATCGCGTAAATAAATTACTTTTTCGGGGTAAAAATTGTCGAGAAAATGGTAAAAAATATGAACATTTGATTACAAAGCCTACTTCATTTTCAATATTATACCTTTTAATATTTTTATAGGTATATCCTTCCAACAATGTTATAGTGAGAAACCGCCCAAAATTTCGGCCAAATCGATCAATAACTTTTTGAGCTATACCATGAGCAGTTTTTCAAAAGACTCCTAAAGAATACCTTATAACGCCGCTATTTTGTTTTGTTTGAAAAAGAAAAAAAAGTTTTACCACTTGAAAGTTGTAATAAGATAATGTCAAAATTTTAAAATGATCCGATTATCTTATCACATTTTTTTTAAATCATGAAAAATGACTTATTTTTGGGTGTCTAAAGAGATCTCCCCCCGTAATCAAAAATGCCGGAGGGGAGCGGCGCCAATGTCAAGTTTTTGCCCCGGCTCGGAAAAATAGTAGATCCGGGGCTGCATCGATGCTCTTCCCTCAAATCAAGTTCATTTTGAGTGGTCATTGATAAATGATCATTGATAACATTGCTTCCAATCGCTAATACCTCTATAATTATATAATATTTATTCGTACGCTATTCAAAGTGCGTATACATGTATCCCTTGGAAGGAACGTCACTTAATGGCTCAATGGTCACCTTCAATTTTGTTTAAGCGTGTGTATATGGAAGAGCATTAAAACCTATTGGAAATGTTTTTTTTTTATCGACGGGCAAACGGTTTTAAGAGGTTCACACCTTGCATGAACCTTGGAATGAAGCTGGTCGAGAGGTGATCTTCCAGTTTTGCCACTGATTTTAAAGAAATAAACACGACAATTATTTTAATGTAAAGCGAAGAAAAATAAACTATGGGTCTGAAATGAAAGTTTACGAGTTTGTATATTTGTGCGCAAGAGCAAGCTTATCCTTGAATTTCCTTATCACAGTTTTTTAAGTTCAACTTCCAATAGAGTCGATAAGGCTCGTGCTGTTTCGCAAACTTTTTTACGAGTCTTGCCTTTTCGCACTATTTACCCTCTATTCGAATATGTGTGGGTGTTGTTATATATATGTGTGGTTGGGTGGTTGCGTTGGGATCCGCTATTCGGCTGTATATATCTTGGGAACGAGTTGGGCAGTCAACTTCATTTTTTTCACGTATACACAGACATACATACTCCAACAAATATACTATGGAAAATAAATAAATATTCAGTAGTTTTTGTTTTACTTAAAAAAGAAAAGGGTTTTTTGTCGCCGCAATTTTGGTGTCTCCCTTCATAACTTCACAACTTCCATACTAATGTGATTTTCCGATCAACGATATTATATTTTTACGTGCATACTTGGATGCTTGTTCGTTACAGAGCACTTCGCAGGAAGTGCTATAATTGACACCACCGGCAAGCTTCTTCTGTGCAAACTTCTACACAATAGGGTCTAAGGGCGCCAATTTTCAATGTTTATCGATGGAAATATCGGTCTAATAGGTCGAGACTTGAACAAATTAAACCTGCGATTAGAAAAAGTTAACCGTGTAATAGTTGTTGTGAAATAAGCACATAAAAATTGAGAATTGAGGGTGTAAGTGCGCCAATTTTCAATGTTTAACGATGAAAATTTCGGTCTAATAGGTCGAGATTTGAACAAATTGAACCTGCGAATAGAAAAAGTTATCTGTGTAATATTTTTTTCGTAAAATAAGTACATGAAAATTGACCAACTTTGAGGTGAGCAAGATCGAAAGCTGCCTCAATCGGAAAATGGGAAACAAATGACAAAGTGAGAAAATACAAGTATCTCGAGATAAGGAGCTTATTGGGATTACGATACAGTCATATAAATACGCTGTGGAGGTAAAACGAACGCGAGAGTATAACGTTAGAAGCGAAGTTACAAAAAAGAATCGAGCAAACGAGCGAGTAAATAGGGGCAAATGTGTGTTTGAGAAAATCCAACTAAAAAGAGATGAAAAAGCTTCGCGTCCGAGCGTCAAACGATAAAGATAGGTTTTACGGCTCCCGGTGCCTGCGAACTCACCTTTTTCTTTTCTCCGTTCTGCTATACGCGAAAACCATTGTGCACCCCTGTTGGGTTTACAGAGAACGTGGGATGACGACGTCGAGGACTTTTCAGCCAGAGCTATGCGCCAAGATCGCAACTAGGGAGCGATATGTATGTATGTGTGTGTGTGTGTGTGTGTGTGTGTGTGTGTGTGTGTGTGTGTGTATATATATATATATATATGCGAACAAAATGAGAGAGATAGAAACTAGGACGTTAGAAAGGTATATACAGAATGAGAGAGAGCAAGAGAGAGAGAGAGAGAGGCAACGAAGCGGAAGCAAGCTCCGAAAAGCCGTGGTGAGCTGTTTAGAAGCGAGAAGAAAACGAAGCGGGAGAACGATGACATTGTAAGGAGCATGAGGAACGTTCCGAGGAAAAGGCCAGCAACGAGGATGACGACGAAACTGCTCGTGGCACACGAGGCCCCTGGGTGTATCTCCGGTAACCGCAAAAATTCAAGACGTCTTCCCACCCCGTCCTATGTATCTCGTAGGATCCTCTGCTGATGAGATATTACTGTACATTCAACGCAGGGTGGCCTTACGTGAAAACGTATAGTTTCCCTCGCGAAAAAAAACTGAAGGCTTATCTGCGGAAAAGCACGAATAATTCCAAGTATCAGCATCGCCATTCTGGCACAAAAGTAACTTGGGTTCTAAACAAGTCCCTCATTGGGAGATGCTCACGAATTACAAATTCACAAAAATTACATATTAGCTTAGTGTGGGAATAATTTATTCCATCGAACTAACAAATACTCGGAATACCCGTGCAGAAATTTTGACCGGGATACCCTATGTCCGATCAAATCCCGATTAGGATTTGTCATGGATTCCCCAAAACCGGTATCCCGGTTAGAGTCCAACTTGCATCAGTAGCGGCATATGTACGACGACGATGGCATCATTTTGAAAATTTTGGCGTCACGTGTATTTTCTGTATTACTATGGAATTCCTATCTATAGATAGGAATTACAACCGACATGTCGAAACCATCGACATGTCGGTATAAACATGTATTTAAGACAAATTAAAATCAAATTCACAATGATTAGATTAAAATTTACCACCAACCGTGAGTTCTTACGTATTTCGAGAGAAAACATTTCGTCGAAGCGAAGAAATTTTTGCAAAAAAAGTTGTGACAAATTTTTTTTATTGATAGTTTAATGCACCAAAACTTCATAAATGTTATTTATTTTTATAATGAATTTAACATGTCATAATTCCATTTTTGACATTTTATTTCAGCCTGTATTCACCCGTGATCCTTCCCAGATTCCTCAATGATTCCATGGGGAATCTATTTAGAGTCATTAAAGGATCCGGTTCTGGATCCCTAATGGAATCCAGTTTACGGATCTTACATATAGTCTTCGAATCTGATCCGATATCGGACTAGATCCCAACTGGGAGCCCGGGATACAAGTCAGAATCCAGCTGTATCCCTGCCAAAATTTCTGCACGAGTAATAACATATTTTCGTGTTTCATCTTAATATTTCGTTGACCACTTAAATAAATGAACAATTTCGTTGAACCGATAATTGTTGTGCAAAGTGATTCGCGGTACGATAAATTGTTTTCTTATTTACGAAAACAATCATTTTATAAAATTATTTTCGGCAGTTTTATAATCCATCATGCGCGCGCGCGTGTGTGTGTGTGTGTGTGTGTGTGTGTGTGTGTATGTATGTGGTGGGAAGGGTTTTTTTCGCTGCGTTCGCTCTAAAACCACTCAGGTAGCAATGTTTAGGGAGTTCTCGAAGCGTTTTTTCAATGTCGGCCTAAAAGTTCCCTTGAAGTTGACAAGCGTCCTAACGGGGTAATATAGCACACCCTGTACATATACACATACACCTTCGGCTAAAAGTATTGTATAAAGCACCCTGTAATTTTCTATCCGGACATAAAATCGAATATCTCGGCGATAAAAACCGTAAACCAATTTACCAAACGGCATTTCAAAGAGGATGAAATCAGCTTCCTTTTACTTTTATATTTTTATTTTTAAAGCCGGTTTTTTATTTATAAAGCCGGTTTTTCACGATTTTCGCACTTTGCAAAACCGCATGCGGGACTTTGATAAAATAGTAATCTCACAATTTCGTGACAAGATCTGTAAAAAGAAAAAAAGTTAGCTTTAGTTTCGTTTAAAAAAAAATTGCGATTGTTTTGCACAGAGTAATTTAGTTTTCTTCATGAAAAAAAAAAAACGGCAGGTTTCCGTCAAGCCGGCAATCTTACGGCGTAACTTGAAAACGATGAGATCTGCAATATTTAGTCTAAGAAGTAAAAAGTTCTATTTTATTATTTTGGAGTCAGTACATTCTTTTAAAGATTTTTGTCCACCATTTTTTCGTATCGCTCGTTTCGTTTAATAGTCGATGCGAAAGATGTTTTAAGGCGTTACCCCCACTTGTAGCGCAAAAAAGGCCTTTTTCATGAATTTTTTTAAAGAAAACTACAAAACTTTTTTAATCGATCAATATACCATCTTAAAGAACACATCTTGAAGAACTTTCAGTAATTTTTTTATTGAAAAATATTACATTATTTAGTGGCAAATGGCCGTCAATGAAATAATGTTTTTATATACACGGTTTGCGTTGACCAACATTGCGGCGAAGTGGATCATCTGAAGAAAAAAAATGTGGATGGATTTAGTCAAATATAAGTATAAACTAGTCTTTAATCGAAGGATTTTAGAAAATATTCATTTTTCACAAAACGGCGGACAGTCAAAGTTAATGGTTCGATTTTAACGAAAAAAAAATCGAACGATTAAAGACTATATTTTTATGTATTAAATAAGCCTGCAAAATTTCAAGAAGATCGGTTCATTAGTGTTCGAGTAATCTTGGTCACCGACTTCAGAAATGCCATTTTGAGAAAAACGCGTTTAAAGATTCAATTTCCGGTCGTTTACACAACGAATTCTTCTCTTTCAACGCTCATATCTCAGTCAATTTTGTTCGGATCGACTTGAAATTTTCAGGACATATTCTCAGATACTTATACTTCAAAAAAATGCAATAAAAAAAATCGATTTTTTCAAAATCGCAAGTGGGGGTATACCCTCCACGAGAACGAAAGGTACATAAACTCTTGGCCACAAGTATTAGGCACCCCTATAATATATGGATATTTTGAAAAGTACATAAAATTGTTATAATTGCAAGTTGCAAATTTCGACAAAAACTTTTACCAGTCTTCCTTTGCTAATCTCAGAGTGGAGGAGCCCTTTTCTTCTATTTCATGGGTGGAGCGCGATATCTTATTTTGAAAATGCCGATAAGTGACTAAAAATGAAGACTGGTAAAAGTTTTTTGTCGAAATAAAAAAAAATGCACGTGTTTAGCGTTTTTACGATCCAGATGTTTTGCAATTCACCAAAAGAGGTTTTGAATTGTTTAATTTTATATTCGATGATGCCATCTTAGCATCTTAGTTCAACGCAATTGTTATAGCTTTACGGTAAATGTCCCAATTGTTGAACAGCTAAGGATCTGGGGGATTGAATTCGGTGAGAAAATTTTTTAAATCAAGACAAAACCATCGCTTTCATGTTGAAATGATACTTTGATATTTTTACTTCCGAAAAATCACCCTTTAAATGATTTTAAAATGATTTCAAATGATACAAACGAATAATAATGTGAAACATGCAAATGTCCCTATTATTGAACACTGGAAGTGCCTATGTCCCTAATATTGAACAGGCATTTCCCGGTTATCGAACACTCTCGAGAATTCTTTTTCCGTTCTGAAAATATTATTTTGGGTACAATATTAAGAAATAAAAGCGAAATTAAACACTTAAGGAGGTTGGAGTGTCCACAATCCAAGGTTAAATTTAATAAAAAATTCATGTTATTGTTTAGACTATACTGCGTCTTTACGAATTTTTTTAACTTTTTCACCACCAATCACCAGAGATAAAAAATAGTTTAATGTATGTAATTTAACGTGCGGTTAGATGGGCAAGACTTTCACACTAAAGGTTATGCAATTTTTTTTTGTTATTTAGCATCAAGATAAACTATTTCTAACAACGGATCAACGCAAACTGAACCTTTGTAAACATTTATAAAAAAATCCTCATCTTGCCCATCGTAAACCATCGGCCAATAATCTAGTGACGTAAATATGAATATGCATAATTATAAATTACTCAAAATCTCATTGTGAATTGTATAAAACATTCGTTGTCGTAGTTTTTTCCATAATAATCATTGATAATGTTATACTTTTTCAAGTTGGCAGTAACACAAAAGTTTTTCTACTTTACGTAATAAAAATATTAAAATGCATAATTTTGGCCTTTAATTATATATTTTAAAAAATTAGCATATACAGAACAAATCTGTACCTCGTATGCATTTTTTTGAGGTTCATTGAAAAAATAAAAATAAACCGTCATTTGACTCAACTGAATCACTCCAACCTCCTTAAATAATCTTTTATTAATCATGTAAAAATACAAAAATATATATTTAGTCTCTTTTGACAGGTTTTTCGTTCATTCGCATTTGGTTTATTTTTGCTTTTCAACTCGAACTTTATTTTATATTTATTCCAGCTTCCTCGTTTTTATGTTCTGTTTTTGTTTGATTTTGTCGCAGCTTGGCTCCCTGAAATATCGGAGAGCAAAAATAATTGATCATTACATTCGTATTTTTAGGTTACATTTAGGTTATATTTTCTTTTTACTTTTCTTTTTATGTTTATTGCACGAAAATACAAATAAAAAATATATATGACGATCTTAGAGTTATTATCAAAAGAATAAATATTCAGGAACGTACAGTTTTTGTTTGAATAAATCCGATTCACACGATCTGTCACACGTTAACTGTCTCGATGTTTTGATGGGTTTAATGACGCCATCTGGGAGAATTCGAGTGTTCAATAATTGGGATATACTGCATTTTCTATGCCCCAATGATCGAACACCGTATTTTATAACAAATAATTAATTTGAAAAAAATTTAATTGTAATTTGTAAGAAATTTTCTGAGGAACCTGAAACGCCTTTAATTTTTGAGATGCGACAGTTTTTGAAGTTTTCATGCCCTTACGCATGAAGCGGCGCGACTTAGCAAAAACAATAAGCAGTTACCACGAGACGTCAAATCGGGTCGCCGTTGCTGATTAAATAATTTTTTTCTCTATTAATTAAAGCTTTTTTTGCACAAGTAAGGTAACATTTCGATAGCTAAAAGTTCCGTATATGTAATGAAATTTTTATAAATAAGTAAATGCATGCAGGTGAATGAGAAATAATAAAAATACAAGATAGTGTTCAATAATTGGGACATTTACCTTATGTACTTTTTAAAATATTAATATTCTAAAGGAATGCCTAATACTTGTGGCCAAGGCTGTATGTACCTTTTCTCCTCTTGATATTTCCATTAAAACATCTTTGTTTCAAAGTAACGGCAATAAATTAATGAGACAATTCGCGTCGACTATCAACTGAAACTAGCGATACGAAGAATTTTGGAACCAAAACTAAAAAAAAATGTAGTGACTCTAAAATAACAAAATACAACTTTTTACTCCTTAGACTAAATATTCCGAATCTCACAGTTTTCGAGTTACGCCGCACGATGCCGGCTTTTCGGAAACCTGCCGTTTTTTTAAGAAAAAAAATAATTACGCTGCGAAAAAAATCGCAAACTTATAAAAAATTAAAACTAACGGTTTCCTTTTCAAAGATCTTATCACTAAATAGTGAGATTGCTATTTTTTCAAAGTCCCGCACGTGATTCTGCAAAGTGCGAACATCGTGAAAAACCGGCGTTTTCGAAATAACGTACCGGGTACAAAAAAATCGCAAAAATAAAAAAGGAAACTGAAGCTGGTTTTGTCCTCTTCAAAAAGCCGTTTGGCAAATTGGTTTACGATTGGATTTTTTTGCTGAGATATTCGATTTTTTGTCGGCATAGAAGAATCACGGGATGCTTAAGGGGTAAGCTCACTGTAACGGCCCAAAAAAAAGGTTTTTTCACTAATTTTTTGCTCCCGAAATTGAAGGTATTTGAAAAAAAACTTTTAATGGTGTTATCGGGCATACATTAAACTTTATTATAAAATTTTTTTACAGTAAAAAAAAAACAAAATGGCGGTTCCACAGCTATCTTCCCGGGACATGTTTTGCTTCCAGGGCTCCGCGGCACGCAGCACCACTGGTGCACTTTTGAATCTAGAACAAAAAAAAAACCATTAATCTAGAGGGCTATAGCTAGAGAATGTCGATCGGATTTTAAAAAGTATCAATTTTTGTGGATTTGGCGTGCGTTTGAAAAAAAAATTGATTTTTGACGAAAAAGACGGCAAGTTTTTTGTTAATAAAAAATCAATAAATAAAGTTCTTGAAAATTCCGATCGACATTCTCAAGATAATGTAAATGTTCACATCTGGTTAAAATTTCAAGTAAAAAAAATGAAAATTGTTCGAGTTATGCTGCGTGCCATTTTGAAAAACCATGTTTCGAGAAAAACGCGTTTAAAGTTTTGCGAATAGTTTTTTATTGGAAAAAATTAAAAAAAGAAGTTTCGGAGAAACTTAAACTATTTTTTATTTTAAACTTAAACTATTTTTTAAGCCAATAAAAAAAATCGATTTTTCAAAAAATTTACAGTGGCCTTACCCCTTAATACTTTTGGCCAAGGGTGTATATATGTGTTCCATGTAATACATTATAGAAAGTGGCAAAAGACAGGACAAAGTAGCACGTTGAATCACTGAATTTTCCCTCTCGTTGATAAATCGAGCACAGTTGTCTCGTCATTTCGACGTTTCGTGAATTCCCAGTTTCACCTATAAAATTAATTCCGCACTGTCGTGGCAAAAAGCAGTGCAAACCTTGTTTCATTCATTTAACGCAACAGAAATACAAATAGACATTGCAATAAAAAAGCCAATTAAATCGCAAATTTGAATCAAAATTTCAATCGCATTTCAATTTTGAGCTAGAAAAAATGGATATTTCGGAAGAGCGTATGAGACGATTTTTTTTACGAGCGTTAATAATCAAATGCTATACTTCAGTTCGTCGTGAAAATATCCTCAAGATTCTAATAAAATTCGTTGAGCCGCCGTTCATTGCCCCTTGCCTCTTCCTCCCAAATTAACCAATTACGAGTTTGTCTCTTGATATATACTGCCTTGGATTTTTCATTGACTTTCTCAAGCTCCATGGGCTTTTATTAATCTCGCGAAAGAAATGCACCTTTCAACAGAACTGACATCCTACATATTCATACATAGAACGTCATATACGTATATGTATACAGGCAAGAACATCCGGAGAAGTGAGAAGAAGGAGGCTTTTAAACGAAGCGTAACGTATCGCTTATTTTCGCGACTATATATACGCCAGATATCTCAATGATTCATGAAAAATTGGGTCGGCAATTCGTTAGCGCGTAAAAAAGCTCACGATGATGTTACCCCCGATGATTGGTGAATGTTTGCGGATCAGGAGAGAACCAGGCGAACCAACTTGGAAGTCCACTCAGCACATCGTTCGTAAATACTCTAGTTTCTCTTATTTTTTCTTATTCGTCGTTACATCGCAACTTGTTTCGAAAGCGAAGGAAAACATGTTTTCTAAAATAATTCGATAACCCTTATGAGTTGAAAATGAATCGTGGAATCAAGCTGATATTTTCTTTGCGCGTTGAAAGCTCTGCATTTCGATTACTATTATTATTATTATTATTATTATTATTATTCGCATTGTTATTATCTCACGGTAATCGCAGTAAAAAATTATCGACAAGGCCTCCAGCGAATGAAAGATCTTTCGGGTTGCAAATTTTAGAACCATTGCAGGAACAATTGTAAAAAAAAATGTCTGGAGATCGAACAGCTGCGCAGCTTGGCACTTGAGCGTTCAAAATTATGCGTGTGTGCGCGCGCGCGCGTATGTGTGTGTGTGTGTGCGTGCGTGCGCGCAGGTATTAATATGTATATATTGAGGTAGAATTTAGTCGGTCATAAATTTTAATGATATTTCTTGTCGTCGTTTCGCGTACACGTTGCTCAAATATATCGCTGCACTCTGTATATCTGTATATATCTGCGACCACACTGAGCATTCTAGTGCGCCGGTCGGACGAGGTCTGGCGGAATAAAAATGAAAGGCTCAACCTCATAATAAGCGCGAAGAAAATGATTTCAGTCATTGCGATAATTACGACAATCTGTTGTTTTTGCGAGCATTTTTTTTTAAAGAATATTTTCCCCATGTCTGTCTTATAATTTTGGTAGAAGCGAATTTTGCGATAAAAAAATGAACCTGCTTATGAGTGGTGAGCTTGGCAACGAAATAAATTCTTGAGGAAGCATCGTGCAAGTTGTCAACTAGCACAATTGTATTTTTTACAATAATACTTTACAGCGTCGAGAGATTTTGTAAAAATTCAAAAGTGTTTGATATTCGAACCCTTCGACTGATTCGGCTAAATATTATCGGTACATGCCTTCTATGATAGTATATTCTTATACAAAAATGTAACCGGTCATCGCAAATAATTGTGGCAGTTGCTGGGCTAAAAACATTTTTTTTCGAAAACAAGAACGTTAAACTTTGTTTTAAACGATTGCCGCAAAATGCAATAAAAACATTCTTTTTATAATCCATGATTTATTTGCGAGAGATAATTCGGATATACGTTGTAGATTTGCATGCTCAGATACAAATGCGAACCGTTCAACCGATCTACGCAAAATTTAACCCCAAAATACCTCTGATAGTTCAAGTTACAGAGGTGGAAAAGGTTGCCTGAAAATAGAAGCTACATTAAAAAAAAGGTGCTGGAGCGATTTTTATTCAATTCAGGTGAAACATATTTCCTATAATACACTACAATATACCATCAGCGTGCAGGATCGAAAACATACGGATCATTCTTCTGTATGCCATTTTTCAACGTTTTTGAATATTTCGAGCACATTTTCATGGAAATATGTAGAACAATTTGTCCACGAAAATTAAGTTCCCTCTATGAGGAAGAAAGTAGGGGGGAAAATAGAGAAAAATAGACATATCAACAATTGTAGTAAAGACAAAAAAGATTAGTAATGATAATAATAATAAGTGAGAAGGAAATGACCATAGCTGCGGAGTGACTCAAGTCGGCCGGACGATCACTAATTGGCGTTGAAAACTTTGATTCTGAGAATCTGCAGGTGTGGAATCTCGATCATGCACGTTACAATAAAATAAGGAAAGTGGAGCAAGGATGTTTTTCTAGCGTGGAAATGGCTTGGAAAGATAATGACGCCAGCGCACACAACATCGCAATACACTCGTCTCGCAGCGGATGCAAAACGAAAATAAAATTTTGCGATAATTTTGGGAATGAGCCCCTTTGAGAATAAGTTGGGCACGATCCTCGATTTTGTCGTAGGTCGCGGAGCAGAAGGCGTATCGCGCGATTTTCGCGGGGAATTTCAACTCCGTGGAGCACGTGGGACAAATGAAAATATATATTCGACGCTTGCGCGGGCTACCTGGTTCGCGGGAGGGCGATGTTGGGCGGCGGGCGCAAGGCTTACACCCTCGTGGTGGCGGTGGCGGCGGCAACGAATTGCGGCGGTTTTCAGTGGTGCTAACGGTGGTGAGAACGGACACGAGCACGAAGAGACCGATCTCGCGTCTGGCAAGAAGGTCGGAACTGGGTACGAAGAGAGGAGAGAAAGACCAGCGCTTGCTTGGTGAATTCGCTCGAAGCGGCCGCGTTCGCGCGAGTGTCAAAGACAAGCCTGAGGAGAGTGCACTCGGTGGTTGAGAGCTCCGTGAATGGTAGCGGAGCCGCGGCTCTTTCTCTCCCTCCCGCACTCACCTTTCTGGGATTCCCCCCTGGGTGCACCGTTTTATAATATTCACGCGCTTACGCTAGTCCGCCGCGATACGCGCCTTGCGAGCTTTGGCTATTCGTGACATGCCTATGATAGTTCGAAGCGCATGTCCGATTCTACCATCTCTTTCTCTCTCTCTCTCTCTCTCGTCCGATTTTTCTCTTTCCATTGAAGCTTTTTCACGTCAAATCGTTCCTGGAAAACATGCAACTTTTTCGCTCTACGTAGATACAAAGTCATAACGCGACGATTTAATCGACTTATCATCGCTGCCATCGAGTTTACGTGCTCGACTGTGATCTCAATATTTCTGTGCAAAATATCTTCTTGTGTGAAATTTATGCTTCGCAATGAGAGGGGTGCGATAACGTGGGCGTCGAGAATCATCCCTCATGCGCGTGGGATTATACGATCAGTGGGTGAATACAATTATGCGGTTGAAAATTGGTGCATTGACGAACAAAAATTAATCAAGCAGCTTTCCGAGATACTATTTTTCACAACGTTTTAACATTTCTCGCTCTTATTTGTTAAGTTTAAAACTAGAAAATTAATGAAGAAATTGTTGAATCGGTGGTATTAATGTCTGCGCGGGAATGGCGGGGTGAAGATTGTCGAAAGAAGCATTTCATCCGCATCGGCGCATCGGCGATTGTGGCTATTCTCATCCGGGTCGCTTCTGCACTTTAAACCCGATTGTAACGAATGTACCTACCGTTGTCTGTAATACGCGTATGGCGTTCCACCGTACACCGAGAGGCAAAAAATGAGCAAGTTTTTTTTTTGTTCGCGAGGGCTATCGAAGCGCTGCTGCGTCAAGGGGATTCCCGTCATACGAGCATTACCGTTCGTTTCGCTAGTCAACGAGTTCGCGAGGCCCTTATCTCGTAAGGACCTCGTGAACCTTGGATTTTTTATATTTTTCATCATTATTTACCTCGTAGTCGGTGAGTTTTAGCGAGAATTCGTGGCTTTTGAATCGAGGCTTTTTCAAATTCAATTTCTCGTCGTAACTCAGAATGGCGCGCTTGAGCAAATAATACGTTTAAGATTCGAGCGTCCTTGATCAATTAGATCGGACACTCTTTTACATTGAATGATTCTTTATCCGATCTCTAAATCGCGTGGAACGTTGAGTAAAGGAACGCTTACGATTCGACAGCGGCGAATTAATATCGCCTGCTCGTGACATTGACACAACAAGTTTGCCGGGAGACCTTTAAAAAATGGATCTACGTTTGAAGAGTTGTCGTGTAAGACGCTTGTTTTTGTTTGTTTAAATGAAAGGTGGAACAAGCGGGTGGGTCGCACATCGTGCTTTTTAATAAGCTTCTGTGTTGTGCGTGTAATGTCAATATCCCGATCAAAATCTTGGCCGGTTTTTATCGGCAACGGTGATACTGCGAACGACTGCACCGTATCAGATCGAAAAGATAATATACTTGATCGCAAGGATATCGAGAAAGAGCCGCGGCCGCTGCTGTCGCCGCCGCCGCCAACGCCGCCGTCGCCGCCTTTGACGAAGAAATTGCCGAGGGATGAGAAAAGGGACGAGAAAACGATAAAAATCATCGATAAACGACCCCGAGATCCTTCAACATCGCAGCTACAGAGGAGAAAATTATTGTGCCGACATTATTATCCAGAGGGTGGGTGGGGCTGGGTAATCGCGCTTGTTGCTACCCTCGCTCACCTTTTGGCTTCGGGACTTCAGTTGTCGGCACCAGCGACTCTCGCGATACCGGCGAGCGTTAAGTTTCATCATCAGCCTATCCACACAGCAGGTAAACAGATTTATGATTTATATTTCCGCATTCGTCTCGCGTTTTTTATCATTTGCGCCACTCAATCTTTCAAAACATTTTAGAACAATTATCGTGACAATTGAGGAACCCCAAGGAACCATAACACGGAAACTGTGATACTTCTTGAGACTGTATATAAACTTTATGTACGAGGATCTATTTCAACGTCATTTCTTTGTAATAGTTTCCCGTGGTTGGACCCTGTTACAACTCTCTGCGAACACGTGTTGTCCTCACACGCGATATACAATTTGTCGCAGGCCCGTGTCGCCTACTTCCTTTCATTAAACCGAATTGACCAACGGAGTACAGTAGTTGCGGTCTGGAACTTTCGTAACTTTCGTAACTGGATTTTCTTCTTCGAAAAAAACAACCTGAGGGGCTCCAAAAGGTGACAACAATGCCATGGGTTTTATACCTGACTCTACATCGCATCGGCTGAGAAAAGAAGTAGACGTTTCACTTGTACCTGTATCAATTTTCGGTAGAAATTCTTCATTCGACACGCTAATGGACTGCAATGTCCATTACAGTACATTTTCACTCGGGTACGTAAGGGTCTTTCGTATTACCCACTCGGTATTTTCTGCGCAGCCTTACCTTCAACGACCGTTTTATTTTATTCTCAACAGTGTCATAGAGTGCCGGAAAGGTAGTGGTTCTACTTACTGGCAAACGCTTTGTAAGGCTATATGAACGAAGATTTATAGGTAAGCTATTATTATTCAGTCGAGACATTCGTTTGCGAGTATGGATGGATATGTTATTATTAATTTATGTTATTTAACTTTTCATTATTTAAAACTTTAACGTGTTTTTTTCGAAACCTCATTTGTTCAAACACTAATCTATTAATTGACCGATCTGATTTTTTTTGTAACTAAAGTTTAGACTTTTTTCCTAGACGTCTAATATATTAGACATCTAATATATTGAGTTTATGAAAATTGACTATTAAGCAAAGGCCGCCAACGGTGGCGTACGGAATGGGCTCAGTTTTTTGTGTGTATGTGTGTGTGTTTTTTTCTCCAAATACCGTATTTCATCCCTAGAGTACGCTAGTAAATAGATGCATCCCAGAGCGCAGCCATGCTCAAAACCAGTTAATCGGACAATGTTTTGTTTCGCGGGTACTACTTTTGTCATATCGAATTTGCGAAGAGCGGCCGAGGCTGGTAATGCGTTCGACTACCGCTCGAATAGTTCGAGCACGCGTTGGATCCTCGTGACATTGTTTTAATTTTAATTTTTCCTAATATTGACTTTCCAATTTTATATCTAATGTCCAACATGCCAATTAAAAAATAATTTTATTTATGTTATAATTTGTTATGAACGACATACAAATAAGGATTCGTAAATATTATTTTTGCACACGACCTCTTCGGAGGACGAAAATTTAATTCAAACATTGTAAAATGCCCCTGTTATATCGAAGGATCAGCAAGAAATAAAGGGTGTCTCAAAATGACCTGACATGTTAAGTTGCGCGCTATTGTTTTGTGGCGAACATAGAGTAACTAATATTTGACAACTGGCATCGGGAAGTATTGAGGTTTAGTCGTGGAGAACTACACGATCGAGCAACGCATAGAAATTGTTATTTGCTGCATTATTACTGCATAGTTGTTGCAGACGGAGTTTCATGGTCGCGTTATCTTGGGCCGCGGCGATGTCAATTGGCCACGAACATCATTCAATTTTACGCTATACGACTTCTTTTTTGGGCTTTTCTGAATGGAAAAGGGTATGCCAATGATCCACAGATCATTCTGGAGCTTAAGAAAGCAATTGGACGCACCATTAATTAAATTAGTTTGTAAAGTTTAGTTTAGTTTCTAATTAAATTAGCTTGTAAAGAGAGACGAGGCGGCCATTTATCGGATATTGTGTTCCACACATAACCTCCATGTTTGTACCTTATATTAAAATTTAAATATCCGTACTTTTCAAATGAATAATACGTTTTATCAATAAATTGAAATGTCAGGCCATTTTGAGACACACGAGCGAATATGCTATAAAAATACACTCTCGCTGCTCCTTCGTCAATTGAGCGTTCCCGTTTGCCTTCCGATGTTAAAGTATGCCTGATTTGCCGCGAAATGGATAGAGTAAATACCTGTTTTTTTCGAACGTTAACGCCGTCTCTTTCTCACAAACGCTGTTGTTAACACTCCGAGGCTGCAAAAATCTATCGTTTTTAAAATGCGCATGGTGTGAAACAAACTTATGTTGCGCGTGCTTTTACGACAGCTATCATCCGAAAACGGGTAAAAAATCTGTGCCTAGTGATGATAAATCGAGGGTTTACAAATGCCACCGTAAATTTATCCACAGTTATTAATTTTTCGTGACGAGTTATTACGCGCGAAAAAAACCGTTTTATTTTTTGTATGTGGATTTAAAAAAAATCGAATTGAACGGGAACGGCTGCATTCTGGGCTGTATTCTTTACTATAGTATTCTAGTGATGAGATACAGTTTTTTTTTTCCATCAGACCCCATTCCCCTTTGGCGCAAGATTCTCTTGTAAGTTCTAGAGACTGTGCAATTGTGAACAAATTTATGAAACAAATTATCGAAATGCCAAAACCCATTTTTTTTTCTCACTGCCTCCAAAGGGTATAGCCGGGTAAGCATGTCAAAGTTGCCCCCAAGACGTTTTCTCCCAATATTTGAGGGATCATTTTGTTGTTGATAAAGAAAAATTCACCGTCGCTTATACCTACCTTTTTATACTCGGGATTTTTTAATATTTATTCCGACTTGGTGGAACATAGTGGAAACAAATTTTAATCTGTTTTTTTGTTGTTGTAATTTTATGATTAAGCACAATCATAATCATACATAATAGCTACACAATTTCGAGTATTATTAAAAATACATCTCAAACTTTGCGCCATCCTTACAATTTTCGACAAATATCTACCATGAGATAGAAAAGGCTAGATTACTAAATACTAACAACTACTGCTACGTGAGAACAGCATCCGACCGTATGTTTGCCATTTGCAACAGTAATTTACAATTAGCAACAGTACCTGGTAATCCAATTTACCTCATTCTTATTAGAACAATATTCAATAAGACAGCAATAGGTTTTTGTATTTATATGTCGAGATCTAACTTGAATCTTGAGATTTTTTTAAGCAGTTTTCACATTTTTAAGGCTTACATTATTATCTTCATCCATAATTTCAGTTGAATAGTAAAACTGCTTGCGAAAGCTGGTACGAACCAGTAAATAGTAAATGCAAATCTTTTTCACTCATCTCCGGAAAATCAATAGATTGTTTGACATCATTTTTGCAAACGGTACTTTTCAACAAGCCTAATGCTTTTTTTTCTACATCATTCGCTAACGTGATGTTTTCTTAAATTTCGTATACCTCCATCGGAACTCAAGCGTTTCCCAAACTGGTTATGTAGAAAACAGTCAATCCAACAGGACGATTGTGTTTTCGGCAGTAACTTATTATCCAATTTATTATCTAAAAGCGCATACTTTTGTTTAATTGCCCGATGACCTGCTTCCACTGCCCAACGGACTTTTTTTATGAATCGAGAATCGTTTGACCTACTTGTTGTTAGTTGATTACGTTTTCCTTTTAGTGCTCACATAAATACTTCGAATCCTTGGCCTTTTAAATATTCTACGACATCACGGTAACCACGGTCAAGTACAAAGAAGTCTTTTTTTCAAGCACTTTAATAAATTTAAAAAATTCCTGAGTATAAAGAGCTATACGGGTCTGCTGTCAATATTTGGTGATTGCATGTCGAAAGGAACGTATTTACTTAAGAAAATTATTTTATTTATTTCTCTTTAAATACAGTTTTTATTTTGCAATTGGACAAAAAAAATCCGATGTATTTTGTCTATTACTACTTGGAAAAACAACCATTTCTTAATTTTCATTTCTACTTATAAAAAATAAATAAAAACCGAAAATAACGTTTTTTTTCGATAACTCGTACATTTTTCAAAATGTAAACCTAAAATTTTGCATGTTTTTTCTTTTCTTCGCACCAAAAAGATTCCCTACGTATCGAGAGAAAACGCCTTGGGGGCAGTTTTGACATGCTTACCCGGCTATACCCTTAGTCTGCAACTCCAAATAAATGTCGGTCGCCTGTTTTCAGATCAATAGCTAAGGATTTCACCGTCTAAATATGTATATTTTTTTTTTTCAAGTACCACTAGTAAGCGCACCACTGACTCTTTCGCTACTTTCATATATTCGAAAATTATTTAACAGTTTTTTGTTTAAAGTATAAATAATACGATACAAAATCCCTAGATTGTTGTTTTGATTATTTTGTTTTTTGAATTAGAAAAAAACGTTAATTCTTTAGAGTTGTAGACCGAACCGACTCCTTAAAATTGAGAAGATGAAAAATACTTCTGCTTGTCGAATAAGCGCGATATTTCTGAAGTACAGTGAAACGAAGGAAAAGCGCTCAGTCCTGACTTGATACATATCTGTTTTCAGAATTTCTCAACATCGTTCTAATCCCCATGGCGTATAGTCGATAAATCTTATCGCGCGAAAAAGAAAGCTTTACCCCATAAATAACGTTCTCGAACTTTCTTTCCAGCGATTTGCCCTCCGACATATTTCATCACGATTTAGCGCAAATTGCGTGGGTCAGTGTCCGTAAATCCGGCCCGAGGCAGGATAATAGAGACGCTGGAGCAGAGCATTTTAGTGTCTTACGATAGTAGTTACAAGGCAAAAGAAGGAAAAATAGATAAAATAAGTCGAGGTGTCGGGTTGAATGCGAAGGTACGCGATAATAATATTTCTCCCTTTCTCTCTTTCTCATTATTTCTTCTCTCTCGCTCGCTCACTCTGGCCCGAACTCTCGCTCTTTGCATTAGACCTGTAAATTTCAACGAGCTCTTCGAGCACTCGCACCGACGTTGTTGGCGACGCGGCGAAAGCTCGGGCTCAGAAGGGATTGGATAATCGATGTCACGGTGCCGAATGACATGCGGGACTCACAGCAGCGTGTAACTAAATTTATTGCTGTAACAACTCCAACCCTCTTGTGCAGGATCCTTTGAGGCATATATAATAACAGAACAGACGGTCTGCGGGTCGAAATCGGTATAAACTGAGAGAGAGAGAGAGAGAGAGAGAGAGAGAGAGAGAGAGAGAGAGAGAGAGAGTACTACTTCTTTTTTTGGGCTTTTGTGAAATGAAAACGGTATGCCAATGATCCACAGGTCATTATATTAGTCCGCACTTGTGCCAAAATGTTATTGAAATTTTTTTCAAAAGAGTGAACGCTTGCAAAGAGGGACAGGTGGCCATTTATCGGATATTGTGCTCCAGACATAACCGCCATATTTGTACCTTTTATTAAAATTAAAATGTCCGTACTATTCAAATGAATAATACGTTTTATTAATAAATTGAAATGTCAGGTCATTTTGAGACATCCTATAGTATGGAGCGAATATGCTATAAAAATACACTCTTGCTGGTCCTTCGTCAATTGAGCGTTCTCGTTTGCCTTCCGATGTTCAAGTATGCCTGGATTACCGCGAAATGGATAGAGTATAGGAAAAACCTATTTTTTTCAAACGGTAACGCCGTCTCTTCCCCACAAACGCTGTGGTCAAGACTCTGAGACTGCAAAAATCTATCGTTCTAAAGTTCGCAGGGTGTTGAGATGTATTATTGCTGTAGTACTAGTTGTCCTCTGGTACACAATCCACGCATACATGTAAACTCTTTGGTGACTCGACACAAACGACAAGCAGAAACTAAAAACTAAAGACGCATTACATTAATCCGGTACAATACGGAAAGTGGTAAATCCGATACAGTGTAAGCCGCACGCAACGCATCGTCAGTCATACTTTTACGGACTTGACCAGACAGTCGATAATGGCACTTAGTTACATGGAACCCATTTTTAGCAGATCCACAATTAATTTTCCAAAAGTTACACTGGTACGGAGCAGACTGCCAGCTGGCAGAGCGTTACAGAGGTAGGCTGTAGTTACGGAGAATGGATGCCTACAGTATTCCGTACGGAAGAGAAAGACGACCAAAACTTCGGGCCAAGCTTGTAGTGCCATTCCATCCATAGGCCCAATTACTCGCAGCAGCGAACGCAGGTACGCTGGCCGGCCGGCGGCCCGAGCGGTGCACCTAGTGTGCAATAGGTAACATGAAGTATTTACGCCGAGCTTCAAGGCGCAGCCAAGAAATCCAGATAGAACACTAACGTAAAATATGCGTATATACGACGTCGCCATCGACGTCTGTAAGACGTATTTAGTACGTATACTACAGAGCTAAATGTCCGGCCAATATCCGTAGATGTATGTATATTCTACGTCTATTGAACGGTAAATTTTAAGTATATAAGATATCAAAAAAAAAGGTCAAATATATTATTTAACCAGTGTAGAATATATGTACATTATACGGATATTAGCCGAACATTTAACTCTTTAGTACACGCACTAAATGCGTTTCATAGACGTCGATGGCGCATCGTATTAACGTATATTAGACATATCATAAACGCCTTATATACGAATAATAAATTCATAAAAGATGTATACCATACGTATGGCATATGTATGGCATACGTATACCACAGATATGGTTGTATACATTAGGGTGTGCGGAAAAAAATCGATACTTTTTTTTCGGTTGCATCCACCAAAAAAAGGTGAATTAAGGTAAAAAAAGAAGAATCCTCGAAGGAGAGCTCAAAAAAAAATGATTTCGAACGGCGCATTACCTTTGAATACTTTTCATAAGAATAACACAGGAAAATATTGGCACTTCTGAACATCGTAGTAAAACTCTTCAGAAAAAAATCTCACAAAAATGTCATTAAGATATTCTGATAGAGAATTGAATTCCCTACAAAAAAAGTTCCTACGAACAATTAGCTTAGAACAACCGTTCAAGTGGTATCACTGTCTGAAATTGAATTTTTTATTTAAGCGACGTGCGCGCCATGGCACACGCTGCGAGTGATTTTGCACTCGTAGTGCAAAATCACAAGCTTCACACTAAGGCCACGAACGGGAAACCGCTACATTTTCCCCTCATTTTGGCCTCGAATCAAGATCTGTCACTGCTACAAAATTTCATTCGTTATTGCAAAGTGAATCCTGTAGTAGGGGAGGCAGCCTCGAAAAAATTAGCTAGTCACTTGTGGTACTTTAACGAGAAAATTGTTGCTTTGTCGTTTTTTGACAATGCTGTGCCGATAAGTGTGAAGGCAAAAATGGTACAAGCTCTGCAATCTCGAGAAAAATCCAAAAATCCGTCCGAGTGAGTAATTGTTAAAAAAATGATTGGGAAATGGTGCTGAAAAAAGACATAAGCGATTTCGTCACTCAAGAATCCTTATTTCTTTTCCAGCAATTCAATTTACCCCATGATTTTTTGAGAGTAAATATTGAATTATGGCCGGAAAATGCCATTTATTTAAGTTGCTTAGATTTTTTTAACCCAAAAGTCGTTAATAACGTAGCCGAACGTCGTGTCACTTTGATAGAAGCATATAACGGTTCATTAACAAAAAACGAAGAGCAGCTACAATATTTATTGGGCGTAGTGCAAAATCATCGACAGAAATACTCTAATTGCAACAAACAGACTCTTAAGAAAAGGAACGATGATTATCAAGCATTATAATGTAAAAACAAATTATTTTATCTTATTAAACCAAATTAATTGAATAAAACTTTTCGAAACACGATCAATGATGGACGTCGTTTCTTTTATATTTCTTGTTGTACTTGATTCTTTTTTGTATCAGAGAAATATTTTGAGAACGATTCCATGCAAATTGTATGTTAGAGCAGAACATTCTCTACAAAAAAAAACCCAAAAAGTTTTTTCGTAAAGCGAAAAATTCGATTTTTACAGCCTTTCGAATTATTTTTTTTTCTATTAATTCAATTTCAGACAGCGATTCCACTTGAACGGTTGTTCTGAGCTAATTTTTCGTACAAACTTTTTTGTTGGAAATTCGTTTCTCCATGAGAATATGTTAATGACATCTTTGTGTGATTTTTTCCTGACGAATTGCACTACCACATTCAGAAATCCCAATATTTTCCTGGGTTATTCTTATGGAAAATATTCAAATACAATGCGCCATTCGAAATAATTTTTTTGTGAGCTCTCCTTCGAGGATTCTTCATTTTTTACCTTAAATCACCTTTTTTTGGTGGATGCAACCGAAAAAAAAAGTATCGATTTTTTTCCGCACACCCTAGTATACATATATGGTGTATACATATATATACGTATGGTATGCGTGAAAATCGATCGAAAAAATAACATTTCATTGGTAGAATGTCATTAGATTTTTTAATTCATCTCCATGTCCTTGCGTAATTTCGATTCAAAGTTTAAATATGTACAGTGAGCCCATTTTATTATATAAAGAGAGACGGCGTGTTCATCATCCGTGACAGCAGTGCTCATCTTTTTCATGACAGTGGTGCTCATAATTTTATTTATTCCTTGGCGTCAAGACGCTGCCGCGTCTCTTGATATATGCCAAGAATTCAAGTATATAGCCAGATAACCAAGCGTACTTGCTACGGCGTACTCCACATCAGCGGTACATCTGCGGTACGTGGTTATCTGGTTATTATTGTTATGTATTTCTATGGTGTATTATATATATATATATATATCCACGATCGAAAAGGAACGTCTAATATACATATATAACATGTATATGTGTATATGATGTATACGAGTATACGTCCATGATAGACCTGTATTATACGTATTTTAAATGTGGATTGTGGATCTATTTAACTGGTAATAGTGAAAGCATTTCATATATGTATATTTTATGTACATTATACAATACGCATTTGACATCGAATTATATACAAATATTATATATATATATAAGGAACATCTACTCGACGATAAAAATGACTCCAACTGCATTGCTGTCAATATCAAGTAACATATACGTACATTGGATGTGTTTTTTTTAACATTATCTCCGTGGAATTTTGTACATCTCATATACGTATAATAGTCGTTCATTATCCTACGATTGTGATTCCTGGATCTGAAGCTATTTAATGAACGTATACATATGTATATTCAACTTCAAAGATTCAACGAAAGAAGAACGAACAGAATCTAATAATGGAATCACAATCGTAATATAATTAACGAATATTATACATACATAAGATGCACAAAATTCCACGGAGATAAAGTTGAAAATAAACGCGTCCAATGTACGTATATAATACGTAATATTGATAACAATGCAGTTGAATTAATTTTTATTGTTCAGTAGATGTTCCTTATACATATAATATATGTATATAATTCGATGTCCAATACTTGTTGTACAATATACTCAAAACATACGTATGTGAAATTATTTCACTATCATCAGAGAAATAGCTCCACAATATACGTATAATACAGGTCTATCATGGACGTACACATATCATACATATATACATATAATATATGTATATTAGACCTTCCTGTTCTATCTGGGAATCTACATCCAAAAGGGTGATATGTGCTCAAACCACGGAACGTCGTAAAGAGAACGTACGCAGTAGTTCAGTGCTACCTTCAATATCATTCCTTCGCCATACCGTAGGTGACTGTACAACAATAGTCGATGACTGGCAGAATCAGCACCGAGTCAAGTTTTGCCCGTACGTGACGCGCTAAAAACCCCGACAAACCTTGAGTAGGTAGAGCCTAGAGTTAACCACTTTGGCAACATTTATGGCCTGTTCCTTCCAACGTAGAACGTCGTCAACCCTTTACGATATTTTAGGAGTTTTCTAAAATGTTTACTGTGTTTCGATACTCAACGATAGTTCTGCCATTAAGGATACCGAGAAGCGCTAACAGATCCACCGCGCGTATGGTACGTCTACTGCCGAGTATGATCGCTTCCGTTTTGTTAGCGTTGTGGGTAAGCGGGTTCAGTGCAGCCCAGATCCCAATTAACACGATATCTGTGTTAACCTTTGAGATGCCATGGTCGAGGTTAGAGGTTGGACATCGGAGGAGGAACTGTAGGTCGTCCGCCCAGAAATTATAATCACAGGTTGCTAGGGCGTATCTAAGGTCCGACACGTATAAGGTGAATGAAAGTGGACCGAGGACTGATCCTTGAGGGACACCAGACCTAAATTCAGTCCACGCGGACCGCGTACAGTCGGCACCCAAAACAGCTTGGAATCTTCCAGAAAGATAGGACTGCATCCAGCGCAGAGTAGAGGCCGAAAAGCGAAGGTTATTAAGCTTCATCAGAAGCTTGCCATGATTGACATTAAAAAAAGCTTTCGAAAAATTAAAAAGCCCACGATGGTAACTGCGGCGTACGTAATCGCTTATGCGCAGAAGTACCGCTTGGGTGCTGAATCCTTTCCGATATGCAGACTGATATTGATCGCGGAGATCGCCCGTTTCCAGAAACGATGTGACCTGGTCGACGACGATGCGTTCTAGGAGTTTGGATAGAGGACAGAGCAATGATATAGGCCTATAATCTGCAGGAGTAGACGGCGATTTGGTTTTCGGTAGCGGCCTGATGAGCGATTTCTTCCAAACTAGTGGAAACACCCCATGCAGCAGCGAAAAATTGAAGGCATGCAGCACCATGGGTAAGATGATGGGTAGCGCCATCCGCACTAACCAAGAGATACCCCGTTGGCACCATTTGCTTCGGAGGAAGCATGGTGAAGAGCCGTAAGGAAAACTTCGGGAGATAGGTCACTGAAGTAGAAGTTCGCATCGTTGTAGACTCTAGTCGATACATCAAGCCTCTCGTTAGCATTGTACGTCTCGGCCTCGTTGTGGCTGACAAAACAGAAATATTCGTTCAGTTCGTTCATCGGAACTGCAAGCGGATGATTACAATCTTTGGGACGAAGGAGATCGAGGTGCCGCATTCTTTTCCACGCCAGCCGAGCGTTTTTAACATCCTCTAATGCTTTGCCATAAAATTCGCGCTTCGACTTTTTATCATAGTTGGCACGATATTCCTGCCATCTCTAAATTTGATAAGGATATGTGTGTGTGTGTGTGTGAGAGAGAGAGAGAGAGAGAGAGAGAGAGAGAGAGAGAGAGAGAGAGAGAGAGAGAGAGAAGAGCTAGAACTATTAAACCTGCAAATTATTGCAGGTTCAATGTTAAATTTACGCTATTTGACAAAAATTTGTGCCCAATATTTGGGTTAAATTACAGAGGAGTACGACTATAAAGTACGTGTTGATAAGGCCGCCATCGCCACCCCTAGTTACCGATGGCGTGTGGATAATGAAAACTGAGACACCGCTTCTCAACCGATTTTTATTAATACCGCGTGTTTGTAAAGTAGGCCAAAATACTTGTCACGTATTTTTTTTTTCAATTCATTTATATCAGCGGAAGCTCATTTTTAAGGGGCGAAACGCATTTTTGCTAATCCGGAGTTCTTTTCGTTTTGCGGCAATAATTTTTAAACGATACAGCATGCGAATAAATTGTAAATGACACAAACATTTTATTTCTTGAGTACGATTTGTTTACGACCGAAGCGTTGCAAAAAAATAATTTTTATATTGTTTATTGCAAAGATGCAAGTTTTCAATACCTATGAATATATCCATTGAAATGCGTAGTATATGCGCGTACACGCATGTAAACTGATTCCTCATCTATTTTGCCGAACCGCGATCGACGACCCTCGTAGTTTATTTTGCGGCATAAGTGGCGCTCCTTAATAGGGTCGATAGCAGCGACGCCGTGCGGTAACCACGCGAAGAAAAAGTACATACATCACCAGTGAAATAGTTCCTCCTTCGCGTGAAATTGTTTCACGTGAACATGGTAAACAAGTAGTACATTGTACTACGAAACACTTAATTAGATAGGGATGTAAATTTGTACATATGTAGCAGGTAAAAAGTTGCAAAGACGTGGATTTTATTTTTCTTGTATCTCGCAGTTAGGACGGCGCTGAAACCACCCTTCGATTTTTTTTTGCTAATATCGGCCTATAAATTTCTAACACTTTGCGATACCCAAAACTTTGTACGTGTGCAGAGGGTGAAAAGGAAGCTGATACGTTTTTTGTTTCGTTCATTTTACTAATATCACGGAATGCAGGGGTTTAAGCCACCCTTTAATTTTTCGCTAATATGAACGTAGAAATCGATACGGTTTTTGCGCTACCCGGCTAAATTCGTACCCCTGCAAACAGTTGTATAATAACAATCGTATATTAACAACAACAAAATCAGCCGCGCCGCTCCTACGCCCGAAATACACTAACTTTGAAGACAGCATTTCCGGAGACAATTTCTAGCAGCGAATACATTTATGTTTTTGAATACAATACTCTATACCTGTAATAAGATAATTAATGTTTACCAAGTTCTATTAATCCACGTCTATCAAGTTTGCATATTTTGTTGATTTTATCCACTGCTCAAGGATAACGTACAATTTAACGTATGGAAACTTCTCTTAATTTCATGCAGTTGAAAGAATGCCCGGAAAATTCATTTTGCAGTATCCGATTTACCTGATAGCTTATTTATTTGTTAAATATTCGAACATATCCATTTTTATGGATTATCTGTATTACGGTACTCACAGTCGTTGAAAAACCACAGCCGGTCCGCCGAATGCAACCACCTAATGGCAAGCCCGTCTTTCAAGTATCTTCTTTGTGGAAGTAATATTTTTCATTTATCATTTTAGAGCGGTCCCGAATAGTGTTTCCTGGTACCATATGTGCCAGTGATGCCCATCGAACTTCGATCACTGATTTCGAGAGTTTTTTTTCCTGCTAGGGTAAGTCCGGGGTAGTTGGCCACATTTTTTTCAAGGATCTGCTAAACAAAAGTACAGCCGTTTCTCAACCTATCTTCATTTGTGATTGATCTTTGAACATTTAACTTTAAGATAATTTACGAAATTAAAACAAACTCATATCAGATCAACCTTAAAATTGCTATTTTTTTTAAACCGTGACTGGCTATCTCTCTCGGAGTATCCGGGTGTGATGGCCAGTTGCCCAGCAGTATGTTCTTAAGTTTTTTCTTAAGTTTTTTCTATTGGGCACATCTAGAACACATATAATCGAAATCAGTATAGTTTTTGTGTACCCAAGGTTGGCATACTACCCATTGAAGCCAGTCTTTGATGAGACGAGTTTCATACTACTTTTCTCTGCAACATTTTTTGTCATTGTTCTTACATGGTCTTTCTGAGGTCTTCCTAGGTATTTCGTAGGTCCTAGCAGCCGCACGAACCGACAGTTCATCATTTTTTGCACCACTAATAGCTGCTTTTAATGATTCTTGAGTTCAGTTCCCTCGTAGAGCAATTGCTTTTCTCTTGTACTTATTAGGCGTCGAAAATAAATGTAGAAAAAAATGAATTACTTGAACATATCACAACCAATACTATGGCTATCACACGCCGACTGTACGTGGCCATTTCTCCAAATCTCCCGGGAGAGATGGCCACATCTAAAATGTAAACAAATAGAAACAATACATGCGAAATCTTGAGGTTATAACAAAGCACTGTTCGTGAACTATTCACGAAATACAAAAGTAATCATTACTTTTACAAAATAACTTCACCACAATGTAAAACATGAAACTTTAAAAAAATTTAGCTGTAGACAGAATAATGAACGAGGACTTTACTTAAGTAACATTTGTTTTGCCAAACTTTTGCTCGGAAACTTGCATCTGCGCACGCGGCGAAGCGAAATAAGCAGTAACAGATGAAATCTAGTGCGTGGTCCTATGAAATATTTCAATTGGTCATCTCTCCCTTATGGCCAACTCCCCCGGACTTACCCTATATGCTTTACAGCCAGTCTCTCGCGGCATTGTTCCACGCATTGTTGTTGTAAACAAAGGGTACCAGACTTGCGATGGTCAGTCGAGTATGACTTTCCTGAAAAAAATAAAAATTAGCTCAAACAGCGGGAACGCGTAAAAATCATCCCCCCCCCCCATCCCATAAAGTAAATGTGTGGATAAAGAATACATTAGGGCCACTATGCCAGAAACAACAGATGTCAGACAGGCCCTGGCAGTTTGCCGAGTTGAAATGGGAAAAGCAGGGTGCTTTGAAAGCCGCCCACGTTGCGGTTTCAGTTCCAACCGCACCTTCTCGATTGAGTATGCGGCTTTTCTTTTTTCTTCCAAATTTTCTCCGAATAGAAACATGTCCGATTTTGTTCCATTGAATGAGTCTTAACATTTTTTCGTCGAGGGTCGCGGTGTTAACAGGGATTTTCGAGACACGGTATCGTGACGTTCTATGTAAACCGACAGTGGCTAAGAGTGGATTAATAGAGGTATTCTAAAAGTTAATATTCATCAACTTCTTCTTTGTAGTTTAGCAATAGAGGAATTGCTGCGGCCAGGACAGCCATGGCTGCACCACGGATATTCCGCGTGTTTGTCATATGTTTGTTTCGCTTAATAGCTGATTCGTAGAGGCACGAAGCAACCTCCGGGTTTAATTTTGGCACTTCTAGGCGACAGTATGTTTTCCTAAAATACCTGCTTGGTCTTCTTACTTCAGGCCGTCCGCAATCCATTTTCCCCAGTTTACTGCGAGACTGGGATTTTGTTGTAACTCGGGGGCTTCTGTTTTGGAGGCTATGCTCAGGATGCGAACCTCCATAAAGCTAGGAGGCCAAAGTCCCCAAAATTAATTTAATTAGTACTCAAATTTTGTGCTTCTGATGTGTTAATTTTGTGTCGCAATTAAAATGTTTGTGCTTTTATCGTTTAGCATGTAATTATAAATCAAAAGTGCACTGCTGGCTTATTATCAAGCAAGCAGAACGCCTACTATTTTTTGCCTTATCCAAGAATAAAAGCACACAATATTTGTGTGGTTTTTAACGTGATTTATAAATATCGAACAGCCAATTCCCTATAATTTTAATTTCGCCAGATATAGATCCTCAAAAGTACTCCAATAAGAGCATTAGTACTCTTATTAGAGTACTATTGGGGTAGGAGCTACCCCAAAACGAATTTAGTTTGTGCCAAAATGTTGTGCTTTTTATTTGCTAATTTTCTGCTGCAATTAAAAATGTTGTGCTCTTATCCTTTAAATTAGCGCAGCCTTTCCCACCCTTTTTTAACGGCGAACCCTGAGAACCCCTCCCCCCCTTTAACGGTGGACCGCCTAGGCCTCGTTCGTCAATTTTGTATCTCTATTCATGTTGTCCGCGGACCTCAGGTTCGGATACCCTGGTTTAGCAACTATAATTGTAAATAAAAAATGCTCTGCTGGCTTATCATCAAGCTAGCAGAGCACATAACATTTTTTGCCATATACAAGAATCAAATCATAAGTAATAAATCGTAAGACAATATTTAAATAGCAATAACATTCGCATAGAGGTATTTTGACTACGATAAATGTGTTGTAAATTGTTCTCGATCATCTGCGAACGGCCAGAAAATACTTTGCTTTTCAAAACGACTGTAAATCGATTGAAACTTGGATCGAATCAATATTGATTGGAATGGAAACAAACGCAACTGCAGAAAAAATGGTCTATAAATTTCAATGACGAATTAATAGTGGGCCGCGGAAGATATTCGTAAGCTGACATCGATATTTTTGCAAATTGCCAGTGCTTCTATAAATGTGTCGAATATTAATAGGTTTAAGAGGAGATATCAATTAATTTCCATCGGATACTAATTGTTTTAACATTTAATCATTTTCAATTACAAGCCCCTTTTCCCTGGACTGTTGGAAATTATGCGCGCAATCCTGCTCTTGTTCCCCCAGATAGATTATCCGAGCAATTAAAACGATTGCAAGCAACGCTCCGCCTCAGGGGTGTCGTCGTTTCTTCCCCAATTGTCTTTGCATAGCCTTTTTCGGTAATTGCAATGAAGAAGGTCCAAAATGGCAGCTCAAGGTTCAATACTGAAGATTTGAAGAAAATCGTCGACACTACGAGTTCTACTTTATTCGAACCGAATGCAAAAGGAATTCGACAATTTCACACAAATATCTTCGTGTATTTTTGTAGCAAAGCTATGGCTTCCTTCGAGCTTTCGTTCGGTGCTAAACTTCGTTTTTTAATGCTGGCTAACAGAAAGGCATGCTTCGCGTTTTACTTGGCTGCGAAGTTGATGTTTTTCACATTCAGTCTTGTGACTCTCGAACCGTTCCACAGTCCATTATTTGATCTGTAAAAATAATATTTTGTATGGTGCGTTCGGGCGAGTGAATGCGCCATAAACTGAGGTGAATGTGGTAACTATTCACACAATTTTATTCGCTATCTTCCGCGCACGTCCCCCGGTAAATTTTTGGAAAGGCTATCGCGACAGCTCTATTTAAGGTTTTGAAATTAATTTTAATTAAAGTTGAATGACAAATAGTACTCAGCTGCCTCCGCGAGTTCCGGCGACACGAACGACGCTCACTTTATTTATTAATTTTATCCTGCTTGAATGATGACGGTTGCAACGCATTGATAATGAGTCTCGCCTGAATTTTTTTTACGCTTAAGTTTATTATAATAGCTAAAAAGTTTAAACGAAATACTATCCACCTTGAGGAAAGGGGTTTTTTTTCTTCCAAACTCGTGCGGTGAGGAATATAGCTTCCTTTCTCGGTATAGTGCGGCGAAGTAAGGTACACAATGAATTGTTGAGGACGAATACACTTTCCGCAGGCTAAAAGCAATTGAAAATCGATCGGCGCGCTGCTAAACTGGTGTTGCAAAATTTTTCATTCTGTTTAAGGTAGTACTAGCGGATTGACTAGTCGACAGAAAATCTATAAATTATTGAATCTGAAAAAAGCAAAATATAATGTATTTGGGTATAGTAATAAACATGATACAGAAAATAATTATTTGAGAAGTGCATGTAATAACTGTACGTATTATAGTTTGGTAAGTGAAGTAAAATCGCAATCAGATTTGACTTTCGATACATGTCAAGCATGTGTTTGTTTACCGTATGTGTAATCGTGTGTTGTAGTGTATGTGTAATGCGGTAAGCGAACGCAAAAATGAGTCGATTGAATCGATGATATCTGCTCGAAATGTCCCGTAACCTATATTTATTATGGAGCATACGTGTCCGCGACAATTTTCGTGTTATTCGTCGCTTTTCGCATAGCTCTGATCTGACCGGCAAATATTATTATTTCCGTTCCAAAGTTCGATCCGCACGGATTCCCTATATGGTGCGGGTTAAATGCGTTGATTTCGTGAATTAATTTCTATTGTATTTAGCCGGTAAGGTCTGCAGAGTTTTCGCGGATGTCATTTTTTATGTTTCTACTGGAGCATAAAATAAATCAACTTTTTTTCTAATGAGGAGGTTCGCGCACGTACTACCTTAATATCTGTTGAATCAACGATCGGCATTGAAGAAACAATAGAACCGCCAAAATATGGTTAAAAGTGAATTAACTATAGATACTTCTATGTTATATGCTCATTTCCGTTCGAACGAGAACATCGGGAACAAAAGCACAAGATCTTTTCCATTCATCCAAGCGGAAAAAAATTAATACGGGTACAACGTAAACGAAAACTTTTCTTATAACCCAGTCCTCTGACCCGAAAGCCCTTAGCACTCGAAATCTTTGCGGCTACAGTTTTTCCGATTTCTTCTTCTTTGTATACGCCGATGCAGAAGCTTCAGCACCAAAGTTCGATGATAAAAAAACATTGGGTCCATCTTTCGAGTAATCCAAGTATACGTAGAAAAGATGACTGGAGAAAAACCGGCTTCCAAACTTTGATAAAAAAAAAAACATTAAGAACATGAGCGGTGAACACTCTCGTGAGAATTGTGCTTATCAATTTTTGGTATTCCATTTTTTCACGTAAAAGTACATATGGCTGTGGCTAAATTGGCCACGTTTTCTCTCACCTGGACTTCTTCCTTACTTTCTTTCTTTGTATTTCAGAAGCTAATCTTATTTTATATGATTTAGATCGGTGTGATGATTTGGAACATTAAAAAAAAAGTCCCGATATTACCCGTACAATTAGACTTCCTTTGATCGGTGCGAATATTAAACCAGAAATATTGGAGCATGTGCCGGATACACAAATTGCATTTAGATGTTCGAGTCAGGCACCCTCGAAAGGAACACTTTTTCTGGTATGGTTTGAAGATTTTTGCAAATTTAGCTAATATCCCCCCGGGTTATGTCTTAAAACGTATTGCTTAGAAGACAGTTTTTTATTCGTTTATCATTATCAATGTGATAATAATGGAAAGCGATGCAAATACGTTGTTATGGATTTCAATATTTTTTTCGGAATTCTAAATTGTTTGCAGAGAGCAAGCAATTTAGCAAGCAAGAGATGGCCGTGAAAATGCGTTCCCTTGTCATCGCAATTGGTGATTTATCGATGCCATTACTGTAAAACAATTCCACCGAGCCAACTAAATGCGTGTGCCTTTAAAGCCCAAAAACTAATTTCACTTTGCCGGCGTTGAAAATAGTAGACGCGGTATCACAGCCGCTGAAGGCATGAACGAAAAATATATTCTCCGCAATACCTTCGTCGTATTTTAAATAATTGCCAAAATATATTTTCACTGGGTTGCGGCCGATTCCGGGTTTCTTGAAAAGTATGGGCGAAAGACGTTCACAAAAAGGACAAAAATGCGCACAACTGCTAAAGCATACTTGAACGGAAAATGGGATCCCGAATATTGGGGGGAAAAACGCGAAGCATGTCACATCGACGTTTGAAACTTTCTCTCGTAAAATATTGATGTTAGGGGGAAAAAATTGAACAAAAATTCTTTATCATTATATTATGCGCAACATTCGTACCAAGTATTTTTTTATGAGCAAGTCCACTGTTAAGCAGAAATCGACGAAGAAATTTTCATAAAATTTGATTATAACAAAGAATATGCGTAATATTATTGTAAACAATAACGTTCTGAACAGTTTTTTTGTTCATAGGAAACATACCTTATTAAATATCCTAATTAAAAGGGGAAACTTTTCAAGGGGTCGTAAAATAATTGTGAAAAAATTACGTCCCGGAATTTTCTGCTATTTATCCGTCATGTTTACTCTTACTGGACTATTCTTCTGAATTTCGAATGCTCACAACATGTATTAAGGTACTATGTTTTTTCGACTGTTCCTGTAATCGCTAACTTTTATATGGATAATCTCGTCTGCGATAAAAAGTTGCGATCAGTGAACCCGTTTCTCACACCAACTGGCCGCGGGGAAGACGGTCTTACATTGTACCTACACAGATATACCGGCTTAGGCAACAACTATTAACAGTAGAAATATTGTCCAACTAGGGAACAGAATTGGGAGAAACCTTTTTTTCCTTCAAAAATGGCATACTTGGAAAGGTTAGGGGAGGAGGATGTCCAGTGGCGGCTGCGGGGTTCAGTCTGGTAGCGGCGCTTCAGACATTTCAAAGTCACCTCCATTGTTTTCAAATGGGATTAGTATTGTTTTTCTTCAGAATTTTATCAGGGCACTAAGATAAGTTCACGTACCAAATTTCAAGATAATCGATCAATATTTAGTATGAAAAATCGATAAACAAGAAACAGTCAATGTTTTTAGCCTAAAAACGATTTAAAAAACGGTGCAAACGCTTACTGCTATACAAGGTGCTCGAAATGATGGCCACCACTTTCAATGCACGCTTGCAATCCCATTCGCATCGATTGTATTGGAAATCTCCGGAGCGCCTCCACCTCGATGACCGCCTTCGAATTATGCAACTATTGTGGGAAAAGTTTTCGTCCAAGTCTGATAGGTTAGAACATATTTCTACCCCCAGTAGTTGTTTTCTCACCCTGTACATGGGGCATTTCACGCCAAATCGGACACCATTTAGCTGTTGCATCTCCGATTTTCTCCATAATTTTTTTTCTTTTAGTATTTGTTGAGAAAGGCCTCCATGCCAATTTTAAGCTTGTTGTCTAGCCACTTCCAAGATATGAATTTTTAAAAAGCGGTACTTTTTTTTAATGCCCATTACTTTGCGAAAAATGATCGGATTGGGATGTTTTTTAAAAATAATTTTCGTTATTAGACACACTTATAGAAAAAAATGGTACAAAATCATCAAAACCGTATTTCCATAAGATTTTCGAGTTCTAAATATTAAATGTTGATTTTTGAAAAACACGTGGTGATCAATTTTCTTCAAATTTTTCCTAAAAATATTGTCACTCATTATGCAACTTCAAGCCTGGCACGGTAATGGTATAACGTTATGATCCATGTTTTTTTCGAACTTGAAATTTTTTATTTTTTTCATCAATCCGTACTAAAAGTACATAATAATCATTTTTTGTGGTGGTTTTGTGGCGATGGTTATCGTCATTTATGAAGTTGAATAAATATGTCTTAATAATTTAATAGACAATGACCCTTTCATTTTAGTTAAATATATAACAACATAATTTTTTTGTATTAATTCTTATTCAATTTTATATTGAGTCAATATCTCATGTGTTAGTTAATATATGTTTTCAAAAGTTGGCGCTTTCTGAAATGATTTTTAACTTTTAACTACGGTCGGTAATAAAAACTTCGTTACCATAGCCTAGTGGCTGAGTATTTTTCTTGTATCCGGCTCCATTTCAGAACAAGAATTCAGTGTTGTTTCCAATCACCTGTTGACAGTGTGTCCTGTGAATAACCTCTACTAATTTGCTTTAAAGAAAAATTTGTGTAATTTCACGGTATTTTTTTAAGCACAACTTATTGTGAACTTTTGTGCCATGTCAAATTTTGGAATATATAATTTCTACTGTAATCCTTCGCAAATATAAAATCATAGAGTTAAGAAAAGTCTTCGACGAGCTTCTGGTACTGAACACAATTTATATAATTTGAGTAAGGATGATTTTCTCTGCACATCGCATAGAAAAGCATTGGACTTTTGCTTGTAATCAATCTGTACACTAATTAATAATCATTACGTGTCAGATAATCCTCGAGAGTAGCTTTGATGTAAAGTATTTTGATTTCAGATATTTTTTAACATATATGAGTGAAACAAGAAAATTTTAAAATTCGAAAAAACGTGGATCCCAACGTTATCCCATTAACGTGCCGGGCTTAAAATTTGCATAATGAGTAACAGTATTTGTAGGAAAAATTTGAAGAAAATCGGTCGCCACTTGTTTTTCAAAAATCATCATTTAATATTTAGAACTAGAAAATCTTATGAAAATACGGTTTTGATAATTTTGCACCATTTTTTTTCTAAAGTGCGTCTAATAACGGATTTTCCAAAAAAAACATCGTAATCGGATCATTTTTCGCAAGTTATGAGTACTAAAAAAGTACCGTTTTTTTTTAAATTCATATCTCGAAAGTGGCTGGATAAAAAAGTTGAAAATTGGCATGGAAGCCTTTCTCAATAGATACTAAAAGACAAAAAATGATGAAGAAAATCGGGGAGGCAAAAATGCCCCGTATACAAGTCGCGAGAGCCTAAACTAACTAAATATTCGGAAACATCAATTGCTCGCGACAAAATCTTGGCTGCAATCATTTTTTTTCCCATGGAAATAACTATTTCCTTTTTAAAAATTACATTGATATTTTTTTGATTGAAGAAAATGTGAGCAGCTTTTTTTCCTTCGCCGATGCGGTACTTTGCTAATGCAAAAGTAAGCTACGTCCTTGCTACGAAAATATTATATGAGAAACATTCTCACCTGACTCAACGAATTCAAATTTAAATTGACACACTGCGACTTGAATCAGGATTTGTGTACTAACAATAAGTGTAGGAAGGTTGTACTAACAATAATGATAAATAAATGCTAGACAAACATTGACAGTGATGAATCTGGTGGAAATTCTTGTAAATAAGCAATCACGTTTTTCTATATATTTAAAACATAATATAAAGAGTAACACAATGCTCCAGCTAAAAAACCACCCAATTTGCATGTTTCTTTTTTTCGAAAATAATACTGTAATTATTATCCCCTTATTGTCACACATCTTAAAAGTTCGCCTTTGTCACACTGAATGAAATAGACCCGGTAATTTTCCAACGGTAATCAAATGTGAAAAAACGGTCCAATTCCAACGTAATGATTCATCAATGAACATTGAGCATTGTAAAATACGTCCTCAAAGTTATTATTGGAAAAATATAATAGCCACTTGTGAGAAAATGCCAAAGTGTATGCTGAAAGTCATTAAGGTCGAATAATTCTCCGAAGGGAACTACACTTTGTAAGGGTTGGACCGGCTGTTCGAAAATTGAGGCTGTAACTCGGGCAAATCCATTTCATCAATTTCATGCTGTTTCCTTGTATGCTCTTGCCATTAATCGGCATTCTTTTTACATATTCTCAAGCTGTATTAATTAATCATTTATAGAGGCGGGGTACTGATTTATAGGTAAGGTATGGCGATGGAAATTTCTTCAAACTCGATTTTTCGTATTATTTTTTCGACATATATGATCCCTGGCATGAATAAATTATCGAATGATGATTAAGCAGTTCATCGATAGCATCTGCGAGCAGTGGAAGGTGGCCGAACGTTGCTGGGCCCAGTCGGTAAATCGCCACGAGTCGATGCAGTAGGAAGTGTCAGTTCTTCACGACCATGGCTTGGAAAACATTTAAACCAGTAAGCTTAGAAGAAAAGCAACTTTGTCTATCCTGGAACTGGTCTTGGATCTTTACATTTCGCACTCTCCAATTTATCGACCGGCGATGTTTGCAGGTAATTTTCCGAATACCAAAAACTCTTGTAAGTTTTGAAAGTGCCTAATTTGAAGTAGAAGTTTCATTGTTCGTCGGACACCGACCGTGCTGTTAAAAAAAGTCACGATAGAGATGTATCGCATTTGTCCTTATTTTGTACTTTTTGTCGTGTTTGTTCTGAACGACATAGGTCGTTATCATTTTATGATTAACAATGAAAAATTTCTTCCAACGAAGTGCGCGTGAATAATTGATTTTGAACTGACCCATTGGAGCGAACCTTTCGCATGATTCAATCGTTCCTCGTTTCATTCCCCTTTCTATTCCATTCCGTTACATCATATGATTGTACGTTACGAGCGACTATACTTCCATCGTTATTAGTATGATCGATCAGTCCAAGAGATCTGCGGACTCGTGTGCGTCCAATTTTGTTTTTACGTCGATAATTTCTACCGCAATATCCGTCGTACTTGCATGATTCGCGTATTTTGTAAAGATCCGTTTGCCGAAAAATGCGTCAAATTATACAGACAGCATGGCACTAAAATCCAATTGGTAACACAACAGTAAATACCGTGTGAAACCGCATCAGCTTTGGGATGCTGCAACGTGAATAAGCAAGTGATTGAAAAAAAAAATATTTCTTTTCTGGACCATACCTACTTCATATCACGTAGACCGTATAATTCGCAAAAATTGCCGAAATTGTCCGCACGTGAACTGCAATAGAATAGTGACGTTTTCTATTTCTCTGCCCGACGAGGAAAAAATCGAAACTGAAAACCGTCCACTTTGACATCGGAAAATTGGATCACCGAATTTCCGTATGATCGAAAAAACTAGTTTTATTATGAATTATGCAAGTTTATGAAATATTTACGTATTGTCCAAAAATATTGGAATTCCCCATAAAACCAGACGGTCAAAATAAGTTGAGTTCTATTTTCCCGGTAGCAAAGAATTTCTTAAGGTAGTACCTCTACAGAAGAGTTGAATTAAACAATCGTTTAAATTTGACATATATGTTATTTAATACAATATCCAAACATCTGTGCAATTTGAATAAGTTTGACCACCCCAAAGCTGAGATATTTACACTTAAAAAGTTGACTCGGTTTACACGTAACATATGCGTTATGATAGGCAAACAGAGCATAATTAATTCTACCGTGAAAACTAAAATTAAGAAATTGATAAAAAAAAACGAAGATAAGCTAGAGTAAGATATCACGAATAGTGTAAAAAAATGAGAATGATTCACCATCTAGTTTCCAAGATATAACCATGAGAAGCCCTCACAATTTTGGTGCAAAGCCTGGAAAAAAAAACAATTGGGGCAAACCCTGGACAGTCCCGGCAAAAAGTTTACTGGCAATGGTAGATCAAAAATACAATATAAAATATATTTTACGGCAATAAATGATATCCATCGTATTATCTACTAGTACCAAGTCAATGTTGCGTAGTTTTTAATGTTACTTATTACTAATTAAACAAATTATCAATCTTTTAAACATAAACATGGTATGTAAACTTTTTGTTGAAATTTTCGCAGAGGAACTACCTTAAGATTCTTTTTTAAGCACAAAAACTTACAGTAATATACAGCCAAATACGCCGTCGCAGCGTGCACCGTCGCAGAATAGGATTTTTTTTTCGAAGAACGCAAAAAGTTAACCTGAGAGAAGGACAAACGGAAAGGAACAGAGTTGGTCAAGACTTGGAAACACTTCCTTCTCATGACGAAGAGTGTTGGCATCTTTTTCACGATGGACTTATCCATTTCGTAGCACACAGTCACATAGATGTTCTCATCCTGCTGATATAAGGCTGCACGGAATAACTTATAGAGAGTATAATACGAAGGTGATAACGAAAATGATCACTTATTCAAATAACCGCCTAGCAATATACTTTGCTCATACAAACGGAATCTTTTCCCGAAGCGGATGAACTTTGCAAAAGAGCGGGCAGAAAGGGGCTTCGATGCGCAGACTAGCGACGAAATTTTACGAGTGACTAAGTTGGGAGTTTATTCACATGCGTACAATACTCCATGCATAGAGGATGATTCAAATCAAATCGACCACGCTCACGTATCCATTATTTTTTACCGGTCCATTGATAGTTACGGGTTTAAATATTCTTCGATGTTATACTTCATTTACATACAAAATTATAACATTATCCCAAAATAGGAGAACGTGTCGACAGGAGATGCCTCAGAGAAAACCGATGTTCTTGTTGAAAACGAAATTGTACACGTAAGAATTCCATACGAGCTTTTTAACCGGCATCTTTAAAAACGTTCACTATGTTTTGTGGTTTAAATTTATCCCAGTGAATTGTGGTCACTAGTTCGACGGATTGTTATTCAGCGGTTAATAATTTTTTTTTTACATCGTCCGTGCTAACGTCTTCATTTTTAAGATGACACATAGTAATTTCGTGAAGAGCTAAAGTTGGAGGGGAAAATAATACATTATTTGTAAGAAATTGCTGGTTACCGAAAAATTGCCGAAATGTTACAGTGTGCCTCTACGAAATTTTACCCTTTGTCTATCAAGGTGTATTTATATCATAACGAATATACTATACACCATAAATTGTTCAATGAGCAAACAAGGAAATTTCGCGCACTGTGAAACTTTTGTCGCGGTCGGAACTGATTTATTTCCATTGTTCGTTCAAGACCAATCTCATGTTCATGTGTACTGTCCAAGCACAGTTCGGCAGATGAATTATAAGGTGGTAAAAAAATCTTACTCGATTCGAGAACAGAGAGTTCGAACGGTAGTAAGATGGACAATGTTACGTTTTAAACGGTGCCTCATATCGGCATTGAATAACGCTTTGTTCCAAGTTGGAATAATTAAAAATTTGGAGAAGTAAAAGGTTGGAGAAAGTAAAAATTCGATTGGCAAACGAGTTTATTTAGTGCTTTCCAATAGCAAAATTCGTGAATGAATATTTTTCGATATCCTGGAGTAACGATACAAATATGTCCTCCTGTAAACATTCGCCGAACATATCATTTGCTATATTTTTACGTCGATTTTCCTGACAATATCGACATGGCTTCACGCTACTATGAGAACATGTGTAATGCTTTTGCGCGTAAAGTTTGCTTTGTGGATACCTGACAAACTTGACGGGGTTCTTCGAGCCCCGATATCAAAGGATCACGTTTTCGTCGCTAGAAGCCCAAACATGCGAGAAAAAAATAAAGAATGTTTAGCAAAACTGTCACTACGAAAAGTAAAAAGATTGTTTTTATGTCGTAACAACTGTTGACGAGGAATTCTCGAAATTGGTCTTCAAGAAGCGTTCATTTTGAACGATCCTCTACACACACGGGTCCACTAAAAAGTATTTGGTTGTCGGAAAGATTGCCACTTATTCGGCTGTATACATGGTGTGCTATATGTGTGTGTGTGTGTGTGTGTGTGTGTGTGTGCGCGTGCGTGTGTGTGTGTATATATTGCTCGTTGGACAGTAACCATAACGCAGCCTCGTATACGTGTTTCTCGAATCGTTTTTTATTTCTCCGTAGTGCATATATAGATACATTCTTCTGAGAGTAATCGAATCCGTCGAGATCCCAGGATCGGACATAACGATGCGAGAACTCCCCGTAGAACAACTATACCGTCCCGAACAAGAGAGCGAGAGATATTCATCTCTCTTATAAAACGAAGAGAAAAAATTATAGAAGACGCTGTCCTGCAAAACACAATCGAGATCCAGAGCTCCGACGACAAGAGACTTCTCTTTAAGGGAATTGAGATACGTTCCTCATTCCGGGGAGAGGGAGGCTGGTGGGATTTGCAGACTGAAAGAATTATACCAACCCCGTCTGACTGCGGCTAGAAATATCAAGACAAAGAAACCAGAGTTCGTCAGCCTCGTTAAATATTTCCTCAGACAAGTGGAAACTAACGATAAATCCAGCATTTTCTCTACGTTATAAAATCGGAAATACGTCCTACTCGATATTAGTTTGAACTAATTACATTATTTCATTCTTTACTCCAATGCGTTTGGCAAACTTGTTTCTCAGTATCGAAAATGGGGTAGGAATGGAAAATTTCGTGCACCAGGGTACTCACATTCCGCGATTCTTTCGGTACGACGCGACGTGTACTGTCACGTCGACAGGGGCGGTAAACGACACAAAAGTTGGTTGTGTCGAGGGCCGAAATCTTACGACTGAAGTAGAAGGGGACACATTGTTCGCAACGATCAACTATAAAGCAACTTTTCCTCGACTGTGTTGTCTCGGATTTTCTGCTACTGGAGTAGTGTACAACTGGTTGTATTACGGAGAGCTTAGTCCCTTCTCGGAGTTATTTCGACTGTTTCAACATTTTACCCAACGTCACTATGATTCATTGTGTATGTAATTGTTATTTGTTCTGGTCTGCTCCGATACTAGAATGTGGTGAAAATGGGCGAAAGAAAAGTTGAACGATTATCGTCCTCGGACGAAAATCTCAAGTGACGAATTCTTTTCGCCATTCTTTTCTCCGTAGTTGCGATCCTGCACCCTGCTGTCAAGTATCAACGTCTCAGGCGGGTATACACGGACGGGAGAATACCAATGGACGCATCTCACGTTGTTCTTATACCGGGCCGTGTAACATATACTTGTCCCGTTATGGCACCCTCCATAGCTCTTTTGTACCGTTGCCAATTGCACACACGTAAACAAAAAGACTAATATCGTCGTATTGTGCCTTTTTATTAGCGAGTAGACAAAGAGGCATTGCGAAATGTTTTTTGAAAAAACACTGTACATTATAATGGAGCCGATGCTGTGGATGATTAAAAACGCAAAAAATGGTTTTCGAAGGGCAGATAGGGAAATGTCGACGTCGCGTCATTTCGCACCAAATAGCCCCCCCGTTACAATAGACTGAAGAAAACAAGATCGATGAAGCATCGAGCATTACCGCTACTACATTGTTTTAAAATAAATACTTAGGACGACGCGGAATGGTCAAGAAGCTCAATACTTGAGTGCCACATCATCAATTAAGTTCAACGAATTTCTACTTGCGATTCGTTGGTTCCATCCATCGTATATTTCGTAGCTTGCACCTTAGTACTACCATATGTTTGGAACTCTCTTAACCCCTTGACTGTGAATAACACGTATAGGGGCGAAAAAAGTCGTGCCATCTTTGTGTCATGACACGTATAGGGACATGATTCTACTGCATCGAATCGAAGCCGTAGAAATAGGTTGTTTTTCAAATGCCCCTATACGTGTCATGACATAAAAATGGTAAGACTTTTTTTTGCCCCTATGCGTGTCACTCACAGTCAAGGGGTTAAGGGACTATACCAGTGTGAACGCTAAAAATTTGGGTGATTTTCGGGAATGTTTTTGGAAGAAAAGTACTGAAATAAATGTTTCGGAAAATTAAGAATATATGTGGCTATATTTGACCTATATTACATAATTTTTTAATAGAAATATATTGAGACCCAGGCGACTCATGCGCTGCCGTCGGAGGCGCCAAAAAAAAAAGTTCCTCCACTGCTGACATGATTCCGGCCGATTGAGTTAAGGAGTAAGGCCACTGTAACGGCCCAAAAAAAAAAGGTTTTTTCACTAATTTTTTGCTCCCAAAATTGAAGGTATTTGAAAAAAAAACTTTTAATGGTGTTATCGGGCATACATTAAACTTTATTATAAAATTTTTTTACAGTAAAAAAAAAACAAAATGGCGGTTCCACAGCTATCTTCCCGGGACATGTTTTGCTTCCAGGGCTCCGCGGCACGCAGCACCACTGGTGCACTTTTGAATCTAGAGCAAAAAAAAACCATTAATCTAGAGGGCTATAGCTAGAGAATGTCGATCGGATTTTAAAAAGTATCAATTTTTGTGGATTTGGCGTGCGTTTGAAAAAAAAAATTGATTTTTGACGAAAAAAAGGCTAAGTTTTTTGTTAATAAAAAATCAATAAATAAAGTTCTTGAAAATTCCGATCGACATTCTCAAGATAATGTAAATGTTCACGTCTGGTTAAAATTTCAAGTAAAAAAAATTAAAATTGTTCGAGTTATGCTGCGTGCCATTTTGAAAAACCATGTTTCGAGAAAAACGCGTTTAAAGTTTTGCGAATAGTTTTTTATTGGAAAAAATTAAAAAAAGAAGTTAAAAGGATTTAAACTATTTTTAAACTAGAGGGTTTAAACTATTTTTTAAGCCAATAAAAAAAAATCGATTTTTCAAAAAATTTACAGTGGCCTTACTCCTTAAGGAAAAGGAAAAAGGAAAAAAGGAAGGAAAAGGAAAAAGGAAAAAAATCGTTAAACTGGAAGGTATTTCCTGTACAATGACGTAGGATTTTCGAAAAATATCAAAATCTAACAAAATGGCGTAGTTATGAAAAAAGTCTGTTTTCTTGCCTATAAAATGGTCGCTTTTTTCAATGCCCAATCGTCGATTTCCATCCAATCAAAAATATCCTACGTCATTGTAGAGTACTTGGTTCAAATTCATTCAAGAGTACTCAGTTCAAATTTCAAGTCGATCGGATAATTGCTCTTTGAGTTACAATGTTAGCAAATTTGAAAAATCTCATATCGAGAAAAACGCGTTTAAGGATTTAACTATCGATTTTATACCTACGAGCGGTTGCTCTTTAGAAGGCTGCCATTCGGGGAGTATTAGAGATACCGCCTTGACATTTTTACAGGATATTGTTGAAAGTATAAACTGTCGAAAAAGGCAAAACAATCGATTTTTTTAAAAGTGTCACACTGGTATAGCCCCTTAATCGAGTAAATTTATGAAACTCCAGATGCTGTTAAAACTCCTAGGATCGGTTTTTCACCAGATAAGACGCCGGAATTTAATAAAAGAGGAAGACTTTGGCTCTTGGAGAGGTTAAAAGAGATGATCGATCAAAATGGCACGTGGCTACATATTTGATGAAATTTATTGCTAAATTGGCAAATAAAATATTGAAAAAACGCTGCAAGAACCATATGAATATATCTGACAACCTAATGGTTTCGTACTACATGAAAAACAAATTTGATTTGAATCTACCCGGACCACGAGCCTCCACAAATGGAGCATCGATTATTATGTTAAAAATAGATTGTGAAAAATAGGTTGCGTAAAAAATGACGACATATTACGACGATTTAATCCGCGATATTTTTCTAAAGTTTCTCTTCTATTCCTGACGCGCAGGTGGGGGGCATTCATCCATAATTTCCATTGTTAAAATGCAGGCATTGTATGATAGATTTGAAATAAAATGATCATCAAGTATTCGACTAAATCGAATGCGCGATAGTATCTTTATGATCTATTATAGACACGTCGAGCTCTCACCTTCGTGACTCAATTCTTCGAGCTGTTGATGTAAATTGACATTAAAATCGTTCCAGCGTACGCTGAAAATCCACTGTAGAATTGCAATTGCCGTTCGTACCTTCGCTCCCGAGGATTTATCGTTTCTTATACGTTCTCTCGATAGATCCGAGAGCTCGAGTTGATCCAATTAAGGTAACCGGCTAACTCGTGAGGCGCGTGCAACTCGGCATGCCACAGCTCCCGCCCCGTTTATCCGTCCACTTGAACGATTTTCAATGTGCGCTCAACGTGTGGCGTCTGGCCACGCGAGACATCTGATTTCTATCGGACCTACAAGAAAGGTGTGGTCGACGTACATCGTTGCGTTCGAAACGAACTTCAACTTCCTATTTCGTACGATTCTGATTCGATGTTTTTTCTTCTGTTTTCATCTTATTGTCTTGTCCATGTACGTAGCCGCTCGAGGGATGAGGTACGTGTGCTACCGCGATGCTTCGTCGTTACACGCGGCTGCACATCTAACCAACATTGCCGTACACGATGTGCACAATTATTCAGAAGAGTTGGGCGAATGATCCGTCGAAGATTGACTTTTGATACTGTCAGTGTGAAATTTTCTGTTTTCAATTTGCTTTGAAATACAACTAATTTCCTTCGAGTTGATCGACTACACTCCGCAACAAAGTACCAATACAGCCGAAAATTATGGCTAATCTCGGAGGTCTTCGCTGTTGAAAAGAACTCTCCATGATGGCAAATTTTTTTTGTAAAATATGATCCTCCGGAATTGTCCTCAATGGACATTGATATAATGGTGACTCGATCGGATTATAAGAAGCCCCCCCCCCCCCGCCCCCGTAGGGGTGTTGAAAAGTCGAGGACGTCGGAACGATGGATAGTGGTCTCTTTGCATATTCGTTTGCTCCTTTCCACGCGGAGATAAAACAATTTTAATGGATGTTGGTGTCGATCGAACTCTCACTTTCGTCTCTCCTCTTGGCTATACTTGTTGCGCGCACGCAGTTCCCGTACGTTGCGCGCTATCTTGACGTGGTATTGACGTGGGGAAATAAATGACGAAGCATAGCCGTCTCTTCGTCTAAACAAAAATGCAAGGAGAATCCTATAAAGCGAAAAAAAATCGCTGGTAAAATGAAATTCTATCGACTAAGGCTCGGCCAGACACCGAATCTAGGGTGATTTTCTCTACGCGTCAAGGCAAACGAGAAGAAAAAGAACGAAACGAAAAGAATGTGCGCATGCGAGAGAGTTGCACGAGGGATTTGTGTCGGTCTAACGCGAAAAAGTTTCAATTACACTGCCACTGAAAAGTTTGGATACACCAGTCGATATTTATTGCCGCACTAAAAGTTACATAGCTGCATAAAAAAAAGATAACCAAATTTACCGAACGGCGTTTTGAAAGGAACGAATTCGGCGTTGCTTTGCTCTTTTAAAAAAATGTTCGTGATTTTGTTTCGACTCGGTACGCACTTTTGAACGTGACTATTTTTCGGCTCCGCATGTAGGAATGACAAGACTGACAACAGGCCCAAGGCTTGGCGAATATAAGTTTATTGATAATTGGCCGAGCGTAACTCGCCTATGTCTGGGCCGTTAGTGGGTTAGTATTGGGCGTCATCGTTACTGATTTTTAATATCTGCCGTTATCCAGCCAACACTCGGCCAATGTATTGCTGCCAATGATTGGCCAAATATTGACTAGCAACTATGGACCATCATTGGCTGCCAATTATTTGTCATCATTATTTATTTTGTGGTATTTTCCATTGTTCATCCAACGTCCCAAATAGGGTTTTACAATCGGCACAGTAATGGCCCATGATTGGTTGCCAGAGAAAAAACGATGGTACGGAAATGGCTATATAAACGGTCCACATCCGCACCATGCATGTTTGTTAATGGTAAACCATGAATGATTGCTAAGACTTGGCCAAATATCATACGCCCATATTGACCCAGCAACGGTTGCCGGATCTTCTGCCGGAAATGAAAAACAAAAAAATTACAAATTATGAATATAAAAATTCTAGTAGTATCTTTTTTGTTTCTTATGCTTTATTTATGTCCATGTACATAGAATAATTGCATTAAAAACGCTTTCTGCATTGTTCAATTTTTTACCTATCATCGGGATCGAACCGACGTCTTTCGTTCTAGTGTCGAGCGCCCTACCCACTTAGCCATCCTAACACTTACAGAATCCATCATTTGTTCGTTCTCTACTTTTATGCCGATAACTTTATTCGTGACATTAAAGTTTACCACCATTTTTGTTTGGTCCATTTAGGCTGTGAAAATAACTCGCTCGTTTTGGGTGAAGTTCCGAAAAGCATACTCCTCTGATCGAGCTGAAATTTTGCACCGACCTTCCTCTCATTATTCTAAGAGATATCCTAACGGATTTTTGACGACTAGCAATAGTTTTCGATATATCGCATTGTAAAGTTTATTATTTCACGCCATACGAGTATATCTATATATCCGATAGATACCCTCCACTCCCCCGGCCTCGCTGCTTCCTGGCAAACAGTGCTCGCCCGTACGTGCATATCACTTGCCATGTGGGAGGGTTCGTTTGGGTTTATTTAATATAGTTGAAGTGCAGTACAATACATAACTTTCAATATACGATATATTGAAAACTATTGCTAGTCACCAGTATCCTTTTAAAGGTTCTCTTAAAATATTAAAAAGAAGGTCTGTGCAAAATTTCAGCTTTATCAGTGGGATATGCTTTTCGAAACCTTATCCCTTGTTTTTACGTATTACAGTTTAAGAGCCTGCCTTTGCGAAACGCCCAAAAACAAACCATCAATGGCTGGAATAGATCTGCCAAGCCGTTCAACCGCCTACGATACCCCAATGCTGATTGCCATATTATTGGTGCGATGGTATTGGCCCACCAATGGCTGGCATAGATCTGGCAAGCCGTTCATGCGCGTACAGTACCCCAATGCTGGTCGACGAATTATTGGGCGATTATCAGCAAACCGTTTAATGGCTGAATGCTGGCATTTTTGTTACGACAGGCGACCCTATATGGGGTATGCCCGATGTAGAATTGCTAATCATTGGCCCAGTAATGGCCTACAATTCTGGGCCGTGATTAGTTACCAACGATTTACCGTCATTATTATTTTTCTATGTTTTCCAACATATGGCCAATGTAAGATTGGCAATCATTGGCCCCGTAACGTCTCACACTTTTGGGCCACCGACGAGCGCCCATTCCTTACCGTTGTACGTCAATTTTCTCTGTTGAACGGAAATTAAAGAATCGTTTCCTATCAGCGAATTTTCGTTTTTCCACTATGTTCCCGCTTCCTTGGCGAGCGAGGGAGACAGCATTCAAACGTGATCCCATGACCTACAGGCCGTTTTTTTTGCTCCGCCGAGCCGCTGTTACCTTGGTGAGATAAAGAGACAACACTCACACATGACCCGATGACCACAGGCGGGTCATTTTTGTGCGTCCCTCTAATATAAGCCGAACGGTAAGAGAACTATACTCTCGCCAGTGTCGCGTTCCTACATAGTAGTCCCGTCGATTTTTCTGTGGTGTTTGGTGTCATTTACGTTCGTTGAAGTTTTCGAAGCGTAGAAAAAATAAATATTATCGTCTCAAAAGGCATCGAGAATTGAAAAAAGAACAGTTAATTCTGCAAGAAAACCGTGATAATAATGATGACAGGTCAGTCGTTGATGAAGTGGTTTCGGAAGAAAGTGAGATTGTATGTAAGTGTATTCCAGTGAGTGTGAGTATTCCAAAAACATCATCCAAATAATACTGCGCAATTAAACGATGGAACAATTTTCTAAATCGCGAAAATATTTGCGACATGTAGACGAGAAGAAATTTTTTTTTGAATCCCACGATTTGTATTGCTTCGTTACGAAGCGGAACAGTCGGTCAATGTATTTTCTTACCCAACTGCATCATCAAATCTCGGAATTGTTACCATTCATAATTTTTCTCCTTCGGAAAAATTTATTTCTGCCACCCGGATAAAACAAAAATATGTTTTTCTTCGCGACAAACACCAGTGTTACGCTATTGCCTTACAATATATGTGAGTGGTTAGAAAATGTATGAACTCGTGAAAAAAAAAGATAATGCATATTGGGGGAATTAAAAAAAAAATTAATTGACCGCATATTAAACAGTGTATCAGGCTTGAATCACACATGTGTCTTCAAAGTCGTTCGTACTTTATTTGTTCATCTTCTAGACACGCTATAAAGCGGTAAGAACAGGCAATTTCGCTTTGTTGATGTTTTTTGGGCAAACATTGTGTGCGAAGTTGTCCGCGCGCTCGAACGTGACCACTGCCCCTCTTCCGGCCGCTACCCAGCTACAGTTCACGCAGTACGACTTCGAGCACAATTCGAGACGCTGTGTGTTGGACGCTACCACTCAACCACCGGCTTTCTTCTTTCGCATCGTTTTCTTTGTCCAGCCAGTGCGTGTTACCACGTGGTGTATATTGGACCCTTTAAAAACTTTTAAAAAGTAAAAAAAGAACGCCAAGTAACACAGTGCCCCCGAAAACATTATTGCTTGTTTGACCATGTACAAAATTCTGATGTATCTTGAAATATTTTTTAATTTTATTTAACGAATTCTTTCACTATATTTTTTCAATTAAAATTTACAAAAAAAGTGAAATAACTTTTTATAAAATAGCCAAGCAAGTTTACTAAAAACGTAAACAAAATTGTTAAACCTTAGAACTAATATATTCCTAAATATTTCATTTTTATTTTAAAAATCACATTACTCTTGTAACAAAAATTGGTATTACCATTATATAAAAATACAACGTATTTACCACATAAGTACACTGGAAATGCTGTGCAACAACTTGGCGTGCCTGGTTAAGAGAAAAAGCTCGGGAAGATACACAATATATATATATATATATATATATATATATATATATATATATATATATATATATATATATATATATATATATATATATATATATTTACACACACACACACACACACACACACACACACACACACACACACACACACACACACACACACACACACACACACACACACACACACACACACACACACACACACACACACACACACACACACACACACACACACCCACACGAGAACACACCCACGATCGAGAACGAGAGGGCACGGACCTTTTCTCATCGGTAACATGGAGGCTCTCGGGAATCGCATCCCCGGGTCACCGTGCGAACGCGGGCAAAGCTTCTGTCCAGAAGCGCGGCGCGGAGATCTCCAGCCTCCGCCCGTAACCCAAACGGCCCGCTCTCCAGCACGATGCACCACTACGGTGGGGCGCCAGCGTTTCAGCCGGGCGTGCACCGATTCCCCGAGAGGCCTCACTGGGTGCATCCCTCGGTCGGGATTGCTTAGTACGTCGAGCCACACGCCGCTCGACCGAGTTCTGCACGTCAACCTAACCAAAACGAAAACACAACCCAAAACCTCAAACGTAACAAGGCAAACATTCTAGAGAAAAGACTCTTCTAGAGAAAAGAAACATAAACGGATGGGTCGCAACCCTGGCATCGAGAGCATATCTTGATCATCGGTAGCCTTTCTGTGACGTGTCTTAAAAAATCACGTCACAATATATATATATATATATATATATATATATATATATATATATATATAACCTGTAACAACGCATCAACTGCCAGTGTTATTAGCAATGCGATTTCCTGCACCTTGCGCTAGTGTGATTCGGACAAGATAACATTGATATATAGTGTTATCGGTGTATATATCGGTTCACACAATTCACGTGACCCTGTCAGAGCTACGTTATATCCACTATTGACAAATATTCGACTGTACTTGGAAAAACCATCGAATATAGCGCAATGAGTATCAGGAGAGATACTCAGACATTTCGTTTTTCACCAGCAAGACGACGGCACCGTAATTCGATCTTTAAACTTGCCGATGCTGTGGCTTAGAGACGGATACAATACACAAAAAGACAGATCAATACACAAAAGTATATACGAAATATATTTCATGTAATGTATAAAGTTGTCTGATAGAGGAGAAAGTATATACCTTTATATATTATGTTAAATTATGCATAAAAAAAGATTTAACGTATCGTGTCGCCTAGGGGATCATCACTGATTTGATCCATACTTTACGGGATCACAAAATTTGATTTCCAGTTGCATAAGAAATTGCGGCAGTCTATGTTTTTCCAACCTGAAAGTGAAGTAGTTGGAAAGACGAAATCCTTCGCCGAGCTTTTTTTTCTTAACCATGCACGCCAAGTCGTTGCACAGCATTTCCAGTGTACTCTTGTGGGAAATACGTTGTATTTTTATATAATGGTAATACCAATTTTTGTTATAATAGTAATGTGATTTTTAAAATAAAAATGAAATATTGAGGAAAATATTAGGTCTAAGGTTTAACAATTTTGTTTACATTTTTAGTAAATTTGCTTGGCTATTTTACAAAAAGTTATTTCACTTTTTATGTAGATTTTAATTGAAAAAATATAATAAAAGAATTCGTTAAATAAAATTAAAAAATATTTCAAGATAAATCAGAATTTTGTACATGGTCAAACAAGCAATAATGTTTTCGGAGGCATTTTGTTACTTGGCATTCTTTTTTTTTACTTTTTCAAAGATTTTTAAAGGGTAAGATTTAAACAGATAGTTAAAAAACAGGACACGTCGTTTCTGAACCCTTGTATATTACCAAATGTTATAAATATTTTTTTTTAAGTCTTCACTCTCTTCCACTATTAAATCGACGTATTTGCAGGGTGATTTACAAACGCCTATTAGTGAAATATTTATTGATACTTCACTTATTTGTATTCACATGCATCCATACAAATACAATTGTATTCACAAATATTCTGAACATACAAATAAATTCACAGAAAAAATTGTGAATGCAAATTTATTCACAAAAAATTGTAAATACAAAAAAATTCACAAAATAAGTTGAGAATTTTTCCGTATTTAAGACAAATTAAAATAAAATTCACAATGATTAGATTAAAATTTATACCAAACGTGAGTTCTTACGTATTTTGAGAGAAAACATTGCGTCGAGGCAAAGAAATTTTTGCAAAAAAAGTTGTGAGTTTCAAATATTACATCATAAATATGAAAAAATTCACAAAATGAGTTGTGAATTTCCTCAAGTTGAAGAAAATTAAAATCGAATTCACGATAATTATATTAAAATTTACACCACACGTGAGTTCTTATGTATTTCGCACAAAAAGTTTTGTGCAAAAATTTCTTTGCCTCGAGGCAATGTTTTCTCTCAAAATGCGTACGAACTCACTAATGGTGTAAATTTTAATCTAATCACTGTGAATTTGATTTTAATTTGTCTTAAATATGAAAAAATTACAAATTATTTTGTGAATGATTTTGTATTTACAATTTTTTGTGAATACAGTTGCATTCACAGATTTTGATGTGATTTTTTTTTAATTCACAGGATTTTATGTAAATAATCACTTTCTTTATGAATATTCACAATTTTTTCTGTGAGTTTTCTTTGTATGTTCAGAATATTTGTGAATTGTATTTGTACGCATGCATGCGAATACAAAAAGTGAAGTATGAATACATTTGTATTTATATTCACATGAAAATCACGATGTGAATAAATTCGTATTCGTATTTATAAATAGAATTACGCCCAACTCTGTACCTCTTAATGTTTTACTTTTTGATATACCGTCTCCATGTTTCATGAATTGCGCTTTGTTTGTCAGCAGGAGAAAACTCTTAATTGAAAAAGACTAGAGATAAATAAAAATATTTTACGAAAATCCAACGTCATTGCGTTATTTTATTTGCGTGTTCAGCGAGTGGAATGCGAATCGATTTGTTCTTTCTAAACAAAAACCGAATGCACTCGGATAACGCGTCACATTTACCCTGCTGGAGGCTGCTCAAGAATAAACGTCTTTCCTTATATCATTAAGAAGCTTCGGGTCAAGTGATCAAATGTTATCATTAGTTCAAATTTATATAGTGGATTCGTTATTATGTACTAAATGCACCCTTAACATTTTAATATTTGATTTTAATCATTTTGAACTGAATTTTTAATTTAATAATATAGTTTTAAATTTGAATTGAACAAACAGTTTTTACATAAGAAGATGCCTAGACTCGTGCCGATGGGCAGTTTTACACACGGTATAGTGTGAAAAATGTTAAGGATGTTATGAAAAAATGTCAAATCATTCAGTACAATATCAAAATTGTCACCCAAAAATTAAATATGATCTGTCTACGGCATTTATTAAATATTGACTTTTATGTAAATGAAGACGTAAGTTTTTCTCCCGGCGACGAAACGGAGAGGTGGAGCGTGCCATCGTCGCATGAAGGCTTAATGGCACACATGTCTCAATGCCATTTCTCCCATGAAGATTTCTAAGAGACGGCGGACTATCATCTTTCCATGTAGACATAGATTGTGCAGCCGCAACATGATGATCACCACAGTATGAAAAGAATGGCGACGCTTATGAAGGCGCTGTCAGGCTTCAGTCTGTGAGATCCAGCCAAACATTAAGTTCTGTGCTAATAGAATACGATTACGCGACAATCACAGGTTCGCACCAATTTTATTCGTATGAACCCGTGATCAAATATACAGGTGTCGATTGCATCGCACGAATGTCAATTAGGCCGCCTATTCGATACCTGTATGTTTGATCACGGGTTCGTATGAACAAAATTTGCAAGACCTTGGGATATTCGTGTAATGTCGATCTATTTTACATGTTCTATTAGACGCCCTAGGGGATATAGGATTATATATCATGTTGCACAAAGCTTTTATTTCTCATGAGAGATTTTTCAGCGATTAATAATACTTTAGGCAAAATAATTGTCAAGCTCTGCGTCAATAAATTTTACAGAGCCGAATGCATTTTCTACAACAAAAAACTTCACCGTCTATGATAAGATTCTGTTCAGAAAATTTTGAAGATATGTTCATAAAATGTTAACGGAACGAGGTTATGAACACACAAATTGGTAATGACGTATAGAAGCTAGGTTATGCTCTCAGGGCACACAAAAGCTACACATGCACGTCTGTCTGCGAATTTCTTCATTTTATATAAGCAAGCGAAAGCAATGAGCACATTATTGAATTTTTAACTTACTCTGTATTTGTTTACGTATCGTACTCGCTGTTTCTCCGACGGTTTCCGCGCGAGCGCCACGGCTAATATACGCGTGTTAGGATCAAAATAAATAATCCACATCTAAATTTGAAAGGACGTGAACCTTTGTTAAATAAATTTTTGGCTCTAATAAGAACCGTTTGTTTTCTTTTTTCACATCCACGCTCGACTAACCATGTTTAGTTTCTCGAGCTGTCAAAGCGACTGTATTGGAATATATATATATGTGTGTGTGTGTATATATATATATATACACACACACACACACACATATATATATATATATATATTCTAATACACTGTGGTGTAACAATATATGTGTGTGTGTGTGTATATATATATATACACACACACACACACACACACACACATATATTGTTACACCGATCGCGGCGAACACTATATTTTTAAAAACTCCGACGACACTAACTGTGAAGATTATTTATTTCATGGTTAATTACAATCTTGAGATCCACTTAGAATATTGTCGAATGTTCGATAGACCGAAGACTTTGTTGACCGTCTCGAGAAACGTCGGTTGTTAGAAAATGAAATATCGAGCAGCAGAGTGACGGCGTCTGATTGATTGCTGAAGAGTGACTGACTGTGTCTGACCAAGCGTGGCTTTTTATACTATTGTGATTGCGTCTTTAAGAACGTTCAAGATCTCGTTTGCGCATATTGATATACTCGGTCACTTCGCTTGGCGTTCGAGAAAGAGCAAGTTGTTTGTGAGGAGTTCTTATCTCAAGGCTAGAGGTGTCAAATTTCAGCGTTACAATATATATATATATATATACATACACTGCAAGCAGGGTGTAGTTCGAGCCGTGCCGTTCGAGAAAGCAGTGGCGTTGCTGTGCCTGTTGCGCTAGTGTTAATCAATTCACAAAACGGCGTATGTGTTATGTTTACGACATGAGCCAACGACTTTATTTCATTCAATGAAAGACAATGGACGAGTGTGGAAGAATTTTTGGGGTAAAAAGTCACCCGAAAATTACGCCGTAAATTCTGAGATCCCGAGATTGAGTGGACAAATCGAAAAATAGCCCGAACAAAATCGATAGGAAAAAATCACATTACATTGGTAAACTGTCATTAGATTTTCGATTTGTTGCCGCGTTGTCGCGTAATGTCGGAACAAAGTTAAAACGTCGTCTGCTAAAGCCCATCTTACTGTATAAAGAGTCGCGGCGTGTTTGTCAGTCGGTCAGTGGCGCCGAGATCGCTGGCATCGATCAGTGGCGTCGATTTTTTTTTTTATTACTTGGCGTCAAGACGCTGCCACGTCTCTTGATTGCTACGGCGTTTAAGCCGCAAAAAATACGCGGTATAAAATACACTTAGCGTCGAGACGCTGCCGCGTCTCTTGGAAACAATTGTGTCGTGTAACATTTCAAGTCTTTTTGCCCGCGTGACGCTTTACATTGTGTGATCGAACCATAAAAAATGTCCGATTCCGAGCCCCAATCCACTACCAATAAAAAATACCGGTACGCAGTTATGCGGATTGAAACGGAAAAACCACTGAACTTGTGCCGTACTCATGGGTGTACAACGCAGAAGGACAAGACCTTTGTTACTATTCACCGCAAAAATATCACAAATATGTAGATGCGTGCCACATTGGAAATCGTTCACCGCGGAAGTACTTTCACGAAAGAGTATGATCTTTTCAACACTCTTTTTTCCGGCGTATCCTCAATGCAAATATTTAAAAAATGCTGATCATAATCTAACACTTTCTATTGCACGAAAAATCTATTTCTTTTGCGGGACCCGTTCAATAAAATGGGTTTAAAATTTGCATCGTTGCAACGCAACTTATTTTCTTATATTTTTATCTCTTGAATTTTAGTATTTTACGAAAACATATTTTTCCAGATTCGAATTCTAGATTTCGTAATGAGACTGAATAAATTATTGCGGGGTTTTCGTAAACACCTTCTGCAAACACCGATCTCGTCCAATGAAATATATTAAATAACAATAGAGGAAGTATGTATTTCACTACATTTTATCTGATTATCAGATTCAGATAATAAGAAATGTTGAAAGCATAGATGGGGAAAGTTTTGCGCATATGATAGAGCATCGAAAACTTTAAGTCACGTATTTTTTTTTAATGGCGGAAAAACGGATTTAAGGGGGGAAACCGCCCCTCAAAGAAAGGCGTGTCGAGGGGTGATTTTGCAGTTTCACCCAGAAGCAATCCACCGATCTGAATGAAACAAAAAAGAAAATTCTTCTAATGAAAAGCGATGAAAAATCCACTATGAACATGTTAAGAAAAAATTAAAGTACGGGGAAACCACCCCTCAATTTGCCCTTTTTCACCCTACACTTAAGAGGGTTGTATGCAAATTCATTAAACAGATATCATTTTGAACGGGAATTAAAATTAAGGTTGACGGGTTTTTGCGCTTTGGCGGCATAGCAAATTTAAGGGGGTAACCCACCCCTAACATAAATTTATTTATCATGGTCGTCTTTTTTGTGTTTAAAGTATATCCGCTGATTTTAAATATTTCTATATGCTACAATTTAATGTTTTAGCATATTTCAAAATTATTACATTCATCTTAAGGGGTAACTACCCCTCTGACGAGAAACATCATTGAAGTATCCGCTTTTGATTTTGTTAAAACTCATATATGTGGTAAAGCATTGCAAACTATTAAACATGTTTTTTTGTATCGGCAGAAAAACGGTGTTAGGGGATGAAACCACCCCTCAAAGTTTCTCCCACAAGCAGTCCACCGATATGAATGAAACAAAATCGAAAATTCCTTTAATATTAAGCAATAAAAAATCCACTACAAGAGTGTTGATTAGAAATATAATTAAGGGGTAAACCACCCCTCCATTTGCCATTGTTCACCCCACGCTTAAGGGGGTTGTATGAAAATTAATAAAACAGGTATCATTTTGAAGGGGAATCAAAATTCAAGTTGACGCGTTTTTGCGTTTCAACGGGACAGCAAATTTAAGGGGGTAAACCACCCCTAACATAAATTTGTTCATCACCGTCGTGTTTTCTGTGTTTAACATGTATTCGCGAATTCAAAATATTCTCCCGCGTTTTTTAATTATTACGTTTTTAAATTTTTACATTTTAAAGTAAACTACCCCCTCTAATTGCTTTTCGTTTGAATTTTCGCGAAAGGTTTCACGAATTTCGTTAAAATTGTTTTCATTTCATCGGTAATATCAATTTATGTTTGTGTGTGCAGGCATATTCGTTTTGAGTTTTAGGAGCGCTACTTTGGGAGTAGGGACCTGGGGCCCCTTACTCATAAGACTCGTATTTTCATATTGTCATAATTATATTTTTGTACCGAAATGTTTCTTCCTCTAATTCAAAAGTTTTGATGAAAGCATCACCCATGCAAAGATGCAATGCAGTAACAAAAATATATTAACGATACTATTAATAAAATTCAAATGGTGTATATAAATATATTAGGTTTGTTCGTTTTTTTTTATCCCGCGTAAAAAAAATCATATGCAGATAAATGTTTACGCTTCGATTCTTAAATGCGTAATTATCCAGAATGCTCCCGTTGGGAAATCTTTTATCTCTGTATATGAAGTTATACAATCAACAAACAGACCGATGTTTATTTGCCTACGTATCAACGCGACTAACTGCAATAATTAATTCTTTCAGCGCGAGCATTCTTATCGCGTCATGACGCGATAACGATATTTGCGTAAAATTTGTATTCTACGCAGGATTTTTACACTGCGCCAATATTTAAATGCAAGCTATTGTCATCTTGAACTGCAAGACGTTAATCATACATTAACCGATAATGTGTTTACATTTTCGGGTAATGTGTGATTAGCCTGTGGCAGTTCAAGTTGTCAATAGCTTGCAGTTTTATCGCTTACAGTTTTATCACTTGCTTTATAAGACGGTTAGCATTTGGATTCTCCCATTTCACGTTAAAGTGAGCCACAAACAGTATACTGTGTGTTGGAAAATACTAATTTCATCAGCCATGAAAGCCATGAAAGTCAACCTAATAAACGTTATCAAACTTATACTAGCTACATTTGAAGCTATGGATATTTCACAAACGCCGGTTAACAACGCGGAAATTGTACTTGCGGAGAGTTTTGAACAAATTTTGATCAGTTCCATGCAACACTATAATGGAGTTAAAATGATAGAGGAAGAAACGCTCGCTTTTCAAGAACCATTTAAACAGTACGAAGTCAATGCTGTAGAAGATACCGTATGACAAAACGATACTGGTGTTAGTGGTTCTGACGCCTGTTTCAGTGATGATGATGTGAACTACGATTACAAAAATAAAGCAGTTCAATACTGGAGGTCTGGTAAGACAAAAAACTATAGCCTCAAAACCGTCCAACAGAAATACAAATCTCTCAAGTCCGAAAGACAATTGCGGCGCTAGGCACATCAGCTGAATAAAGGCGGTACTTCTAAAGAAAAGCTAGCGCAAATTTCCGAATATACATTGAAGAATATGAAAACGGCTCTGGATGCTGGTGTCATTATACATGATATTGATCTTCAGAAGTGGGCGCTACAAGCCCAAAAGGAGATAGGTTTCAATGATGTGCGATATAAGCCCCCATAGAAATTTATATACGCAAAAATATACTGCAAATTTATTTTATTAATTATTGTAATATATGTGAAATGCATGCCATATATTGAAAATATATGTTGCATATATGTGCCAAATTCTAATTTTCGTAACGTTTTTATATATGAGATGTATATGCGTGGTATTACTGTATATCAATGTATCATGTATCAATGATATATGTAGCATTTACCTTGCATATATACCAGATATATTTAGCATATATGTTGCATACACACTGCATACATACCACATATATACTGCATAAACGGCACATACATGCCACATATATACAGATATGCGTAGCATATTTGTATATAGTGTTTATATGTAATAGTGTACTTTAACTGTAAGTTAAGTTTTTTAAGTTCGAGTTTTAAGTTTTATTAAGTTTAACTGTAATAGTGTTTATACACAGCATATATTTCTTGTCAAGAATATCTATCAAAAATGTATGCGCCATATATGATGCATAAATGGCACATATATGAGTCCTATATGACGCATACATTTTTGATACATTTTTCTGACAAAAAAATAGATTTAAAATATATAGAAAATATATGCGTCGTATATGCCTCATATATGCATCGTATATAGTGTTTTACGTAGCATATATTTTTTTGGTCAGAAACATATATCGAAAATATATGGGTCATATATGCGTCATATATTTGGTGCTTATATATACTGAATATATACGTATTATTCTATTTTTCGTCACTATATATGCGACCGATATATATATATACGTAGCATGTACTTTCTGCATGTATTTTAAATACATAAATTTCCATGGGGGAGGCCTCTCATAATTGGCAATTGAATTTAAAAAAACTGCATTGCATTGTATCCAGAAAAATCAACAAATTTGTAAAGCGCATAACTACAGGAGAAGAAGAACTTCTACGGAAAAATGCAGAAAAATTTGTCGGTGATGTTGCACTACTGATAAAAAAGTATAGAACGGAAAATGTGTATAATTCGGATCAAAGCGGTTTTCATGTGGAAATTCATTCAGCGCCAACTCTTGCAACGGAAGGAGAAAAGAAAATGGAATGCGTTGTGCAGTCAGTTTCTTCAATAACTCACAGCTATACGATTCAGCCTACTATAAGCGCTGAGGGGAAATTACTTTCCCCACTTTTCATCGTTTTCAAGGAGAAGAAGGGTGAATTCGGACCACGAGTAGAGAAAGCGCTATTTTAAGCAGAACACTTCTTTGTATTAGCATCCAAATCTGGAAAACTTACTTCTGGTACGTATGCTCACATGTTATAATGAATAATTTTTTTTTAAATATGAAATGTAATTGATGTCAACATTAGTATTTTTTAAAAAGATTGCATGTGTTTTGTATTAACCTGGTTGGAAAAAGTTTTCTTTCCTAACGACGTGAGACATAGCGTATCATTGATAGACTCCTGGAGTGGACACTGCCCTAAGGTTATTCATGAAACGACACGTCGTGATAAGAAGATAATCCCAATGATTATTCCAAAAGGTACAACTGGAAAAAATCAGCCGCTCGATGTATTTGGATTCAGAGTGTGGAAAAATTTCGTCCGACATTTTTCAGACAGTGTAATATTATTAAAATCTGATATGAATTTGCACTTGAGGAATAATATAATTAAACTGCAATCACCTACACACAATCAACTCTCATCACCGCAGTATTCTAATCTTTTTGAATAATCATGGTATAAAAGTAATTATATATCTAAAAAAACAGAAGATTTCGAAAATCCTGTTCCCTTTGGTTTTGGTGAATCGAACACACGTTGTGAAATACCCGGTTGCAATAATTTGGCCATTATTAGATGTGCATGGTGCAAAAAGTCGTTGTGTTTAAAGCATTTTTTTGACGACTATCATTATTGCCGGAATTATGAGCCATGATGTAGATAGTTATCATTTGAAAAAAAACGTATATGTAACGAGAAAACGATTTGACGGCATATGACTGCGATACTTTTCAGAAGTACTATTAATTAGATCAGCTGATACGATTCCCAAATGAAACATGTCAAAATATATTTAAAACATGTTCTTTAACCTACTGCAATACCCTCAGTTTCATTAATATGTTGAATTAAATAAACGGTAAAATAATAAAAATATACATTCCTCCACAAAACTACTTCGCTGGCTATATTATCGCTTGATCCAGACGCATCATCGTTCCGAAATATACGAAGTGAGCCTTATAACTTATTCTGGAAATTATTATAATTAATGATATAGTAGTAGTGTATATTTATTCCTATGGAGATGCTTAATGGATGTGCATATTAAAATCGGAAGCGTTTCGACATGAAGATATGAGTCTTATGAGTAAGGGGTAGCCCCAGGTCCCCACTCCCAAAATATCGCTCCTAAAACCCAAAACGAAACACAAACATAAAATGGATATTACCTATGGAATGAAAACAGTTTTAACGAAATTCGTGAAACCTTTCGCTAAACTTCAAACGAAAAGCAATTAGAGGGGGTAGTTTACCCTTAAAATGTAAAAATTTAAAAATGTAATAATTTGAAAATGCGGGAGAATATTTTGAATCCGCGGATACATGTTAAATACAGAAAACACGACGGTGATAAACAAATCTATGTTAGGGGTGGTTTACCCCCTTAAATTCTGTCCCGCTGAAACGCGTCAACTCGAATTTTGATTCTCCTTTAAAATGATACCTGTTTTATTAATTTTCATACAAACATCTTAAGCGTGGGGTGAAAAACGGAAAATAGAGGGGTAGTTTACCCCTTAATTATATTTCTAATCTTGTAGTGGATATTTCATCGCTTAATATTAGAGGAATTTTCGATTTTCTTTCATTCAGATCGGTGTACTTCTTGTGGGAGAAACTTTGAGGGGTGGTTTCATCACATAACACCGTTTTTCTGCCGATACAAAAACAACATGTTTAATAGTTTGCAATACTTTACTACATATATGAGTTTCAATGAAATCGAAACCGGATACTTCAATGATGTTTCTCGTCAGAGGGGTAGTTACCACTTAAGACGAATGTAATATTTTTGAAATATGATAAAACATTGAATTGTAGCTTATAGAAATATTTAAAATCAGCGGATATACTTTAAACACAGAAAATACGACCATGATAAATAAATTTATGTTAGGGGTGGGTTACCCCCTTAAATTTGCTATGCCACCAAAACGCAAAAACCCGTCAACTTTAATTTTAATTCCCCTTCAAAATGATACCTTTTTTATTAATTTGCCTACAACCCTCTTAAGTGTGGGGTGAAAAAAGGCAAATTGAGGGGTGGTTTACCCCCTAATTTAATTTTTTCTTAACATTTTCATAGTGGATTTTTCGTCGCTTTTCATTAGAAGAATTTTCGTTTTTGTTTTATTCAGATCGGTGGATTACTTTTGGGTGAAACTGCACAATCACCCCTCGACACGCCTTTCTTTGAGGTTCTTTGAGGGGATATTCGACGAAAAATATTTCTTCTCTGTGCCCAAATTAAGAGAGTAGCCCTCCTGGCAACGCGATTTCGCCCTTATTGTCTCGACGACGAGCGCGCAGTATAGCCAAAGTTTTAACGCCGATACACTGCTCGTAATCCAGGTCTTCGGTAGAAGAGTGTGATCCGACAGTATCACTCGCATATTATAATAAATTCAGTCTCAATCAAGATTTTCACGCGTCGTTACGCTGTCCGAAATCCGGGTCTTCTGTAGAAGAGTGTGATTCGGCGTAATTATTAAAGTCAATTTGTATTGTTTTATAATCGAAAAGGTCAAGCGACCAAATATTTCAATGTACAAGTTATTGTTAATCCACGACGAGATCTATAGAAGATTGTGAGAGTACGCGTGTCTGTTTAAAGAAATATTCAACAAAAGCAAGAATACGTTATTGTAAAGCGACGACACCGCTCCTGTTTGTCAAAGGTATTTATCACATTATAAAATTTACTTGGAATGTACCATTTTATTCTTTCATCGAGTGTTTATTAAACTATTGTGTGCCTCAAGACATTGACGTCCCTTTCTTTTACCAATATCCTTAATTCATAAAAGAAACAAGATCTCTCGAGGTTTCACAGCAAACGTTCCCACATAATTATTATCCCGAAGAGTACTCATGAGTCATTTTGGTAGTAATCAGAGTAAAGCGTTTACCGCTCGACGCTTATAACTCTAGAAAAATATGTACCTTTTCTAAACGGCTTCAGACGTAACATTGGAAATGGTGACGTCCGAGGAAAATAATTATTTCGACGATTCGTTTGCCACGAACCAAATTACGTGCCAACACTCAAACGAGAGCACCGCTTCACGTGGTAAGTTAAATATTTTCTACCATACAGGGGGTCGCATAATTAATGGATAACCTGCGGAGAGGTAAAATCACAAAAATCACAAGAAAGAATAAAAATGTATGTTTAGTAAAAATCCCAGGGTCTTCGAGTTATCGGTCATTAAAAAAAAAAAAATTACTCCCTTCCTGACTTTTTTCGACGTCATGATCACAAACCAAAGAATAGTCTGAATCTTTTTTTGTAATATTATTCTTAAATAGATGTACTATCAAATGTGCCATGCCATGTTTATGCTGTTGCTTATTTTTTTTAAGAATCACATCCAATTTTCTGTTTTGACTATACTTATCCCTTAAGTTAGGCCCGTTGGGGTATTAAAAAAAACGTATGGGGATCTGACTGACCAACTAACAGATAATTTTCCAATTTCATTAGGATTCCAAAATGGTTTAACACATGGTATTCTTTTTTTTTATAGAAAGAATATTCCTAATTAATATTAAGCAATTCATTATTTATTTTTAAATAAATTATTTATACATTTAAACTTAAAAATATTAATTAGAAAAATGTTCAATGAAGAAAAAAATATTTCATCGTAAATAATGATGAAGAAATAAATCAAAATATTCCTAATATCAATTAGGAATATTTTTTCAATCCAAAAGAAAGAATACCATGAGTTATACCATTTTAGAATCCCAATGAAATTGGCAAGTTACCTGTTATTTAGCCACTCAGGTCGCTGTACGTTTTTTTGTACCACAACGGGCCGAACTCGAAAAACAAAAATAGTGAAAACGAAACTTGTTTAGATACTTTAGAAATAAAAATCTAAGCAGCATCAGCCTTTTTCATTTCCAATCTTCAAAGTTATCTGCTAATTCGATTAAATTTCTGTAAACCTTCTTATTTTTGTTGCAGATACGCTTGTAGGAAAATTTGGGGACAGTAACGATGTCAAAAACTTGAAGGAAAAAGTCGGCCGATGGTTATCAGGGGCTGGTGATCGAAATGGCGGCCGAGCCAACCAATACAAAAACGATGCTGACAATGGAAATGCCGCGAACGCCAGTAATGCTGTCATCGAAAAGTGCACTTCGGGCGAATAGTTGTCTTGTGACATTCTTTTTTTTTGTTTCTTACTCATTTCGCACAAGCAAAGAATTTATGTTTAGTTTTTCTTGTCAAGTGATTTCGAGTTTATTCAAGATGTTTATTTAAGTTTACTCGAGTTTATTTAAGTTAATTCACGATGATGTAGATTTTACTGAAATTTCAATAATCTAACATAATAATTTATTGTCACCATAAAACTGATCAATAAACTGCATACAAGGTAACCTGTCCATCGTGAAATTATTTATCTAGCTAAAGGGTGAATTTGGCATTGACAGATGAAGGGAAGGAGGGTTTTTTTGAACCTATACCATTTATATATGGGCCAATATAGCATTGATTAGTGGGCCAGTCTTGCAATAATTAATGGTCCAATAATATACTGCAGCAATGGGCCAACCTAGGTGTTTTTTAATGGGCCAACACTGGCAACGAATGCTGTAACTTGAGCCCACCATGTTATCATCCGAAGTTTGTCCGTGGTCGGGCCAGTCGTGGCTGTGGTTAACAAGCCATTACTGGGTTCATGGCCGCCAATGCTCACCCAATAATAGGCCTTTTGTCCTTTCCTACATGGATCTCTTTCGACCATCGAGAATTGGGCGCATGACCTATGGTACATTTCTTTGTCACGTTCATCCATGATAAAGTTTAACGGGGTAGCAGGAGCTCCATTTTCGTTTCTTAGAAAGTTTTGTACGATTCTTTTTCGCAAAGTTATTTCATTTTTGGTTGAAAAAGACTAATGCTGGTAAATGCAATGTAACTCAAGAACTATAGGGTTTAACTCGAAAAGGATGGTGCTTAGGACAAAATATCAGGAGAAAGTCTTTAAAGTTTAGATGATAAATTTGCTTGAATTTTTTCCGAAATTTTTTCGACCGAAACCCGTAGAATCTTCAAAAAAATTCACTGTCGTACCTTGAAAACTATTGAGTTAGAGAAAAAAAATATCAAACGGGGAAATGTGCAGTACAGTGTCTCGTTTGAAATACGTTGACATTTTTTTCAAATTTGTTTTACCTTATTTCAACAACTCTTCTAGACGCAGACAACCTGAAAAAAAAACATTGTAAAACAACTATTGAGAAAAATCTGAAAAAATGTATTCAACGTATTCAAAACGAAACACTGCAACATTTTCCCCTCTTGATATTTAGTCTCTAGCTCGTTTAGATAGTTTTCGAGATACGCCAACCAATTGTTCGAACAATTCTCCGAGGGTCGGCCAAAAAAATTTCAGAAAAATTCTGAAAAAATTTAAGCGAATTTAAAGTCTAACATGAAATAAATTTCTCTTCCTGATATTTTATTATGAACACCATACTTTTCGAGTTAAGCCATCCTACGCATCAGAGTATCGAGCCAAAATAGTCAAAAAAATCTCAGAGGAAAATTTTGAAAAGATTCCAGGCCATTCACTATAAACTTACGCAACTTTTTACATCTTTGACATTTTCTCTTAAACTCTATAGTTCTTGAGTTACGTTGCATTTTTAAAAAATTGTTTTTTTAGCACAAAATGAAATAACTTTGCGAAAAAAATCGTGCGAAACTTAAAAAAAAACGATAATGACAAACAAATATTCCACAAATGATGCGCCCAATTCTCGATGGACGAAAAAAGAGCCGGAAAACAGCCACATACAAAAGTGCGTACCTGGTCGAAAAAAAAATCATAAAAAATATTTCAAAGAAGCAAAACAAAGCTGAATTGGTTCCCTTCAAAACGTCGTTCGGTAAATTTGATTGTTTTTTTTTTGACGAAGCTATGTAACTTTTAGTGCGGCAAGAAATATCGACTGGTGTATCCAAACTTTTGTGCGGCAGTGTATATCGATGAACGTATCTGGCTGCTACGATCGCAATCGGAGCTATCGAGTTTCGATGAACGGAAAGTAAGAAAAAAAAAGAAAATCTTTTCTCCGTGCTTTTCTTTGGGGTTGGCGTTTACAAAATTTCGCAGATTGTACGTTGGATCGTGGAATGGCCCAGTCATTGGCCTGTAAAAAAATAGAAATACGTGGACAATGGGTGATTGGTTCTGGCACACAAGAAGTAGATACCAATCACTTTGGCCAAGGCTCAAGTACCTACGCGGGCACTATCGAGTGGCTGGAATGTTGCTTCTGTTGAAAAAAAATGACCTAGACATTGTCAGCTATTCCGTACGTGTATATACATGACTTTTGATAGTCCGAATGACTCGGGAAATAACCGACGGATGAGCGAGGGCGAAGGTTCAGGGCGAATGCCCTGTGAATGCGGAAACGTTGAGAATGACTGAGCAAAAAGACCTCACTCAACGGCGCAAGGGAGAAAAGGACAGCACTCAGGGTGTGCAAAGTCCAGTCATTATCGGAGGGATATGCCACAGACTACGTCCCATTTAGCATCGGACGCGGTGGATCCAAAAGTATTCACAAATGCGAAGGAACGTATTTTTTCCTCGGTCGGGGCTCCTCGACCTCGCAATATTCGACGTCCTCTTTCGTCTTTTTCTTTCCCGAGGTGGAGCAGCAGCAGCATTACGCATAAAACAATGTCGGTAAACTTGGTGAGAAAGTTTGTAAATTACGGTTGATCGTTAACGGACTTGTGTTATCGAGAAATCGGGGGAAGACTCTCTTGTTTTTCCCCAGGACAAGGACCTTCCTTCGGTTCTTCCCAAAGAATATGTCGTTTCGGGTCGGAGTTTCATCGATGCTCCGAGTTTCATCGCGCCCCGTTTTTCCGCGAGCAACATCAAACGTTTGCCGATAAAAATATTCACAGTAATACTTCCGATAAACGGTGGAAGGATTACGCGCAGAGACTCGGAAGAACTCGGAGACCATCGCGGCTGAGCGCTATAAACACCAACTGTAGCGTTTGAGTGACGAAATTGAGCGCGAGCGGTCTTACACTGGGAAGTTTTGCCACACCCGGCGTATTCACCAGACTTGGCTCCACTTGTTTCGATCGCTCCAACATTATTTGGCTGATAGCCACTTCAAAACGTTAGACGAAGTAAAAATTCCATTACCGACATTATCGACTCAAAACCACCATCTTTTTACCGCTAAGGAATCTGCAATCTGCCTGGCAGGTGGGGGAAATGTCTGGAAGCAAACGGAGATTACTTTCCCGATTGAAATGTACCTTGATTTTGAGTACAGTAGAACCTCGATTATCCGAACCAATTGGGACCGAGACTAGTTCGGATAATCGAAACGGGGGTTTTCTGGGACGAGATCATAAACAACACCTTTTTATATAAAAACAGTACATACATATATATTAAAATTTGATATACATACTAACGTTGAAATATATATATGGGTGTGTGTGTGTGTGTGTGTGTGTGCGTGCGCGCGTATTTCAAACACCTGAAAAAAGTCGAATGCCTTTTTTTATATTTTTTAAATAAAATCTTCTATTTTTAATTGACGAACGGCTGTAAGGCGTTTTTGAGCGGCTAAGTCTCGCAGCCGTTTGAGAAGGAGAAGTTGCGTTGGGTTGCTCATTGTTGCTTACGGCGATGGCAGCGTGCATAATGTATCGTTCGCGCCAACGTTCGGATAATTGGGCGTTGGGATAAACTAAGTCATCGTTCGGATAATTGAGGGTTCGGATGATCGAGGTTCGGATAATCGAGGTTCTACTGTATATAAATAATGATTTTCATGAAAAAAGGCTGACAACTTATTTGTGCACCTAATAAGCTGCTCAAAAAAATTTGAGGATACACAAATTCCCCTCGGTGATATCCAGTGGGCCATAGACCAGTGCAAAGTGCTCGTAGGACAATAAAAAAAAAAACCTTTTAAAGCTCGAATTTTCTAGTTTACAGTTTTCAATCCCATATTTTTTTTATCGTCCGTTACTAAATAATCACTTTAAAAACCCGCAAAAACAATTGTTTGAAATTCTTATAGCTTAAATTTTTAGGTAGGTGAAAAATAAATCTCAAAAATTAACGAAGGGGTCTCATAAGAAATTTATTCAAGTTTTCAAATCTGCACTTTAATTCGCTGTGCGATCATTGGCTGCTGAGATATAAATGATCAAAGACACAAAGATCCTTTTTCGTTCAGTCGGATAGCCCAGCAAAAAAATTGAGTAGAGAAACCAAAATAAAAACCAAATTAAAGCTGAATAATTAAGCTAACTGACCTATGCATTGATGTAACTGGAATAAATTTCACGAGCATGTGGACCTCTGAAAAAAAAATTGGCTTTTTTTTCTCGCGATATTTCTTATGATGATTGCGCGATAACCGTAGCATATACAAATTTGTTGCCGAAAGATCTTGAAACTCGAAACTTGAAGCTTCAGAATGCTTTTTTTCTCATCTCGATGCGACCATTTTTCACACAGACACAGCGCTTCAAAGAAAAAAACTAAAAAATTGAAGACATTTTCTGTTCCTTTAATGTTTGGACTAGGGTAGAACACATACAACTAGTGTAGGTAACGCACAAGCCAGATTCTACCCACACCTTCAATTTTTAGGTCCTAGCAAATTTTACTATCTAATCTTACTATAGCAGTAGTGCATAGAGGCCGAAACGAAACCAAAATTCCTACTACCGACATTTACCGACTGAGTTTAAAGACGAACCAAAAAAGTTCATTTCTGAGCTATAGGTCGAGTAGGGGGACCGTTTCGGGGGGGGGGGGGGGGGTGGGTGGGGGTACATAATCTTGCGATTCAAGATCGGACACACCCATGAGAAAGAACTACGTGCACACAAGTGAAACAATGGAGTTCATCAATAAAATTGAAAAAATTGCCGATTTTATGCCGACAAAGAAGCTCAGCGAGTTGTTACCCGGGTCGGATTATTTCTTCACCAACATGCGGGCGCTCAACACCAAAATTGGCCAAAAGCACGTCATCGACATCCGTAACGAATTCAGCGTGTTTCTATCCGGAAAGATCATCAAGGCGCTTCAGGCTGATTCGACAACATTCGAGAGCATGTTGGCAGCAGCACATATAGGAGATCGACGCACGGTCTATCGCGGCGGAGAATTTCACAGCCTGAAATTCGCGAATTCAGCAACATTCCAGCTGATATTGGCAGCAGTGTACAAAAGAAATGTCTGCATGGCCTACATCGGTGGAAAGTTTATCGCATTCGTTGAGGGTCATAGAAATCAAGAACAGCTAGCTCATATACTAAATATGAAGAATTATCTAGTTATTGAAACGTTGGGGGCGGACTCTGAAGATATGGATGCATAATGTATAACGAAGGATACTAGTAAAGCATTCGAAGAAAACAAATCATTTTGGATTCAAGATTGAGAAGCATGAGAAAGAGAACCCAACGTCTCGCTGTTTGGAACTCGATCTTGTGTATACAAAATCGAAGTTTTAGCGCGTGCACACTCACGCACACACACACACACACACATGCGTACACACGCACAGCCGCGCGTGCATGGTTGTATAGAAATTTGTTCTTATATATATATATATATTGGTGAGACGTTCTGCATCGGTATTTGATTCATCGAGAAATCTGGACCATGGACGATTGCGATAAAATTATCGATAAGTTGAGCGGTGCGTAGAACAATTTCTCTCACGTGGATAAGTGTCAAACGTTCTGTGACGTGCATGGCAAGCTTTTGGGGCAAAAATTGAAAAAACGGGGGCTCAACGTCGGTAAAAAACTGAAACTTCAATCGACAATAGCGAAAATGTTGTTATTGAGGGAAAAAATCATTCGTGGAGTGAGTGTAAGCAGCGCTGGTGTAAGAGGTAGTGGTGTGAGCGATGCTCGCGATAAACTAAAGTAGGTCGATCTCGAGTCGGCATTCAAAAATCGGATACAGACGTTCTGAATTGTGAATTTCGAGCGCAAAGATGAGCAAAGTTTCCTCAGAAATTCGATGCGCGTGGTGGTATCAAAACTGGGCAAAAGGTGAAGGTGGCCTTAGCGTGCAAATTTCACGTCATGAAGGTGAATGAAATCATTGAGAAGGAAAATACATTTCAATCGAAAAACGCGATCATTCTATCATCGAGCGATATTGCCGAGTGGTTCATCGAGTGCGTCTAAGAAAAACTCTCCAATAAAATCAAGGACTTTCAGGAAAATTAGTCGGGTTGGACGTTACATGAAATCTCACATCTACTTGGAAGCTAACCCACATACACACGTCTCCCGAGGGACATACAGATGAACCGAGCCGTCATCAATATTGAACACAATGTCCCGTATTGTTTTCTCTGGTCTGTCACCACAGCTCTCTCCCCACCTCCGAGGATGCATTCCGAACGTGAGAGTTGCCCTCATTATAGCGAAGTGCCTAAATACGAGGGCTTGGATTTTCCGATGAGCTTGTTGATGATTAAGAAATTTGCATAATTGAATGGTTTGACGATCTATGCGTATGAGATCGATGGCATCGCGAAAGACAGTATTTGTCAAACGGTAACGATATATTTGAGTAAACATACGTCGGATAAACCAACCATTCACCTACTCATGATCAAAGCCGAAATCAACGAGGAGGAGGAGTACAAGGAGGAGGAGGAGGCTGATGAAGAGGATGCTACCGTTCCTAAGGCATATCATCATTTGGCATTGATTACAGTGCGCAGATATCGCAGGGTAAACGTCGCATGAGGATTTGCGGCCGATGCTTGCGTCATTTTACTAAGAAAGAAAGATTGCAGAGGCACAAAGAGGATTGCGCGAATAATGCATAGAGAGGCCGCAGATTAGTGGTACGCAAATGTGCCGACCGAGTCATACTTGGTGTATTACAATTTCAATAAAGTGTATTGTGTAGCTATGTGTGAGTCATTACCACACAGCTCGTTCACTTGGGTAGAACATTTCGAGCAGTGTATCGGGATATTCCAGATGATGCTGAAATAGGATACATCTTGAAGGTTGATTTGGAGTGTTCTCGAGAGTTACTCGACACGCACAAAGATTTTGTGCGTGTCTTGTATTAGTGGGTACCCTTGTACCCACTAATACAAGACACCCACAATAGTAAGTATTGTGGGTACCCTTGTACCCACAATATTACGGCCGTCCTAGGCGGACACTCAAAGAAAATTAACGACCACGCGGCCGCAAATAGAAAAATACGTAATTCACTAAAGAAATTTGAAACATCGCGTAAAATTGGGATTACGCGTCACGGAAATTCACAGACTCCCCGAGTTTAAGCTTGGCTAAAATGTCGCAATGATCGAACTGACTCGCATTCCTGCATTTATTGTTTTAGCGATTCATCTGGAAAGCTATAATGGCATATCGTGGCTTTTTTTCAATTGTGTAGACGTCTTCACGGACGGTATGGTATACTATATGGAAAGCGTCAGCATGAAAGAATTATTCATGGGTGGTTGTTGTTCAACTGATTCGTATCCGAATAGAATCCTTTTTTATACACTCAAAATGTCATACATAAGTCACTACATACAACAGTATCATAGTACCTCATATCGTTCATGATTGTATCTGATAGTGCTACAAGCACCCAAATATCTCTCCAGATCTTGAGGTAGCTAAAAATGGTAAAAACTGTCAAATTACATGACTTCATCGCCGGTTTTCCGTATGCAGCCCAATGTGTGCCAGGTCCATTTTCGTCATCGAGATTCACAATGAGGGATTCGTCATTTCGGCGTCCACTCTTGGGAATTCATTACTTACGTCAATTCCACGACAATGAGAGAATGTTCGTCGCTTTTGCATTCATTATCGAAATGTTAAGCGATGCTTGAAATTGGGACTGCGTATTACAAAAATGCAAAGAATTTTCAAATTCAAACATCGCGCTTGGCTGAAAAAATGCATCGATGTAAATATGGAATTGGAAGAGAAATCTGACAATGACTTTGAGAATTTTTACAAACTCGTCAACAATCCGATCTTTGTTAAAACAATGCAAAATGTGAAGAAACATCGGGAAGTACGACTCGTAACAAAGTCCAAGAGGCAGTATGAAGCGGAAGCGCAGATCACCAAGCCCATATTCCATGACTGCACCATATTTGACAATGGCATTGTTATAATCGAGCTCAATAGAGTGTGCGTTCTATTTAATAAGCCCATATTCACAGGATTTTCCATTCTCGATTTACCTAAGCCCTGGATTTATGATTTTAACTACAATTACTCGAAAGATTTAACAATCGAACAAAATTATTGTATGCGGACACTGATAGTCTGATTTATCACATCAGCGTGTCCGACATTTATGAAACGATGAAATGTGACATTGACAAGTTTGACACGTCTGATAATTCGGCAAATAATCCATACAATATACCTTCGCGAAATAAGAGGAATCAGGCCTCATGAAAGATGAGAATAATGGTCGTATTATGATGAAATTTGTAGACTGGGAAGCGAATATGTACTCGTTTAAAATCCTTGACTATGACGATGTGAAGGAGCGAGCTAACGATATTAGGCGGTCAACCCTGAAATCCATTACATTCGAGGACTTCAAAAAATTGATTATTTGCGCACGAAACAAACCTCGTCAAGGTGCAACAATTGATCATAAGTAAAAAACACATTGTTCATACGGTGATGCAAAATAAAGTTGCTCTAGAGCTGGAGAGATGATGAAAGAGTGCTAATTCCCAGATTCCACGGACACTCTTCCATAGGGTTATGATTTCGATTATATGGAATATTAAAAGAAAGGGTTAATAAACAATCGTGTGTAAAGAGAGAAAGGGTAAAATACATTCGTCCTTAAATCTAAATATTTCCGAAAATCTTCTTCCCCCCCGCTCATCGGACCTATCAAAAAAAAACCATGCCATAGATATTCGAGCCAAGTCCGTGACACTGACAAGGAACATCCCTCAGGTGTCTGCCTCCGATTTTGTTGAAACTCATATATGTGATAGAGCATCGAAAACTTTGAGACACGTATTTTTTTATTGGCGGAAAAACGGATTTAAGGGGGGAAACCGCCCCTCAAAGAAAGGCGTGTCGAGGGGTGATTTTGCAGTTTCACCCAGAAGCAATCCACCGATCTGAATGATACAAAAACGAAAATTCTTCTAATGAAAAGCGATAAAAAATCCACTATGAAATTGTTAAGGAAAAATTAAATTAGGGGGTAAACCACCCCTCAATTTGCCTTTTTTTTACCCCACACTTAAGAGGGTTGTATGCAAATTAATAAAACAGGTATCATTTTGAAGGGCAATTAAAATTAAAGTTGACAGGTTTTTGCGTTTTGGCGGCATAGCACATTTAAGGGGGTAAACCACCCCTAACATAAATTTATTTATCATGGTCGTTTTTTCTGTGTTTAAAGTATATCCGCTGATTTTAAATATTTCTATAAGCTACAATGTAACGTTTTATCATATTTCAAAATTATTACATTCGTCTTAAGGGGTAACTACCCCTCTGACGAGAAACATCATTGAAGTATCCGTTCTCGATTTCGTTGAAACTCATATATGTGGTAAAGCACTGCAAACTATTAAACATGTTTTTTTTATATCGGCAGAAAAACGGTGTTAGGGGATGAAACCACCCCTCAAAGTTTCTCTCACAAGCAGTCCACCGATCTGAATGAAACAAAATCGAAAATTCTTCTAATATTAAGCGATGAAAAATCCACTACGAGAGTATTGATTAGAAATATAATTAAGGGGTAAACCACCCCTCCATTTGCCGTTGTTCACCCCACGCTTAAGGGGACCTGGTGGTCTAGAAATTTCAAAAAATCAATTTTTTCGATATTTCGAAAGTATAGTATCTTAAGAATATACTGTGAAATTTTCATGCGGAAATTCCCAATATTATAGCTTCTACAGCCCATTAACCAGGTAGAGAGCGGTCCGCGCGCTCCTAATAGGTCTAGCGCTCGGAGCGCAGCAGTTGTCCCGACCCTTCTCCGAAAATATATACCTCTATATAGTATATACTATATACGTATATATACCCTTCCCCTCCCCGAAATATGTATACCTATTGTTGAAATTAGTAAGGGTAACGGTCATTTGGCTTTCCCCTGACTTGATCAGTACGACGTTTTGTCTTGACGAAGCAACATCGAGCAGTTTGAAATAAAATATCAGAAAATATGGATAGAAAGCAAGGCGGCGACTCTTCTAGACGACCATCTTTTATAGGGCATAAAAGATCTTTCAAGGGCAATCGATTCACTATCGAAAATACGACTGATTTTACGAGCACGTCTGCGAAAAAATTAAAAGGCAATGAGGAATTGGAAGTAAACGTTAATCCTACTTTCAATTATTGCATCATCGAATTCAGCGTGATATTTTTAACGTTGCAGCAGTTGTTGAAGTGTAAAGATTGTAACGGTGCAGTCACTTTTAGCAAAAACGGACAACGTGGTCTAGGATTCAAGCTCTCTGTGAAGTGTGGGTGTAAAGAAACTTTTATTTTGTCTTCGCCGTTAATCGATAAGGCGGTTGAAATCAACCGTCGACTTGTTCTTGCCCTGAGAATGCTTGGAGTTGGATTTGAAGGCATGCAAAATTTCTGCGGTCTCATGGATCTTGGACAAGGAATTTGTAATAGTACATATTACAGCATCGTGGACAATATAAAAATTGCAGCTCATGCCGTCGCGAAAATCGTTTTCAAAAAAGCATTGAAAGAAGAAGTCGAGTTGAATGTAAAAGCAGGGCGTCCCGCGGATGAACTTTCTGTGTCTGGTGATGGATCGTAGGCGAAACGTTGATTCTCATCGCTTCTCGGTATTGTCTCTATAATAGGGAAATACAGTAACAAAATTTTAGACGTTGTCATCAAATGCAGTATATGTCAAGGCTGCTCAAATTGGTAAGGCCAAGAGGATACGATTGAATATGAAGCGTGGTATCGAGAGCATGAAGATCACTGTGACGCAAATCATACCGGAAGTGCTGGAAAAATGGAGGTAGACAGCATCGTGAAAATGTTCGAGAGATCGGAAGAGTTATACAACGTGAAATACGCGAACTATATCGGAGACGGCGACATAAAAACGTTCAAAGCCTTATTGGACACAAAGCTTTACGGAAATGATTTTGTAGTTTGCAAAAAAGAATGTGTTTTGCATGTTAAAAAACGTTTGTACAAACGTGCTCTTGATGCGAAAAAAAACATGCACAAATAAAAAAAGCAACAAAGAAATTGACAGAAAAAGAAGAGGGAAAAAAAACACAGGAGAAAGTTAAAAAATCGAGAGATAAAACACCGAAGCGTCAACAATTGACGAATAAAGAGCTTGCAAGAGCTGTCGACTTATTACGGTCTAGCAATTAGACGTAATTCAGATTCTACTGAAGGGATGAGAAGTGAAATATGGGCCGCATATTATCAAAAAATTTCAATAGATGAAAATCCACAATACTCGTACTGTCCTCCAGGTTCCGAATCGTGGTGCAAGTGGCGTCAAAGTGAGGCTGCAGGTACTTTTGACACCTACGAGCATCCACCTGCTCTGGACGATGAAGCACAAGAAATATTGAAACCTATTTATGAAGAATTCACAGCAGAGAATTTATTGGAAAGGTGTATTGGCAGTAATACGCAGAACAATAACGAACGTTTCAACGCTTGTGTGTGGCACCTTGCGCTGAAACATCTGTTTGCCGGCAAAAAAATTTTTTGCTGTGCTGATGCGCTTGCATATTCAACGAAGGATTCGCATCGTTATTAAAAATAATGGAGATCATGGGCATCACAATCGGGCCACAAGCGGAGCAACTCGCGCGAGACCGAGACGGGCGGCGAGTATCGAGCGCCAACCGTAGGAGCACCGACAACTCCAAAGAGGCTCGTACAGCTCGAAAAAATGAAAGGAGTGAGCAAATCGAGGAATACGAACGTTCCGAAGGTACCCTATATGGTGCCGGAATCGCGGATTAACTGTAAGTATTCAAAATTTGCTCAATTTTTGAAAATATCTGTACCTCAAACTTTAAACTCATTTATCTCGAAACGACTTTTTTCGGCACGGCGGTGGTGAAAACAAAAAAACTATTCAACCGAATCACTTGAAATTTGGATATGTTGTTCACAAGATGGATGGCTATCGTCGGAACTAGAATCATAATTTTATTTAAATAATTTCCTATTGTTTACACTAAAAAACTAGTGAAAAAAGACCCGATTTTACGAACTTTTTTTTCAAAAGCGCGCCATTTTGTCAATTTTTAATTTTTTCGATTTGTTCTAGTTCCAACCATAACTGCACTCTTTCTGATTAAGATTTTTCTTGAATTTTGTGTTTAAGATGAGTAGAAGTCTCGAAATCACCTATGCCGTCCGGGTCCGATTTTTCGAGAGGGTCATCTTCAGCGGCATTTTTATAATAATAAATATTGTTTTTAACATACAAAAATTTTTAGTATGCTCAATAAACGTAGTAATAAGCCCGAAAAGTTGAAACATCGTTTTTAAAATTTGTAATGGCAAAAAAAATCGTGAAAATAGGTGAAATTTTCGTGCTCTAGACCTCCGGGTCCCCTTAAGAGGGTTGTATGAAAGTGAATAAAAAAGGTATCATTTTGAAGGGGAATCAAAATTCAAGTTGACGCGTTTTTGTGTTTCAGCGGGACAGCAAATTTAAGGGGGTAAACAACCCCTAACATGAATTTGTTCATCACCATCGTGTTTTATGTGCTTAACATGTATCCGAGGATTCAAAATATTCTATCGCATTTTTAAACTATTACGTTTTTAAATTTTCACATTTTAAGGGTAAACTACCACCTCTAATTGCTTTTCGTTTGAAGTTTCGCGAAAGATTTTACGAATTTCGTTAAAACTGTTTTCATTTAATCGGTAATATCAATTTTATGTTTGTGTGTGCAGGCATATTCGTTTTGAGTTTTAGGAACGGTACTTTGGGAGTGAGGATCTGGGGAAACCCTTACTTATAAGACTCATATTTTCATATTTTCATAATTATATTTTCGTACCAAAATGTTTCTTCCTCTAATTCAAAAGTTTTGATGAAAGCATCTCCCATGCCACGATGCAATGCAGTAACAAAAATATATTAACGATACTATTAATAAAATTCAAACGGTACATATAAATATAATTGGTTTGTTCGTTTTTGTTATTCCGCGTAAAAAAAATCATATGCAGATAAATGTTTACGCTTCGATTCTTAAATGCGTAATTATCCAGAATGCTCCCGTTCGGAAATCTTTTATCTCTGTGTATGAAGTTATACAATCAACGAACAGACCGATGTTTATTTGCCTACGTATCAAATTTTCTCGAATAACTGCAATAATTAATTCTTCCAGCGCAAATATTCTTATCACGTCATGACGCGATAACGATATTTGCGCAAAATTTATATTCTACGCAGAATTTTTACACTGGGCAAATATTAAACTGCACGCTAATGTCATCTTGAACTGCAAGACGTTAATCATACATTACCCGATAATGTGTTCACATTTTCGGGTAATGTGTGATTGGCCTCTGGCAGTTCAACTTGTCAATAGCTTGCAGTTTTATCGCTTGCTTTATAAGACGGTTAGCATTCGGATTCTTCCATTTCACGTTAAAGTGAGCTACAATCAGTATACTGTGTGTTTGAAAATACAAATTTCATCAGCCATGAAAGTCATCCCAATAAACGTTATCAAACTTCTACTAGCTACATTTGAAGCTATGGATATTTCACAAACGCCGGTTAACAACTCGGAAATTGAACTTGCGGACAGTTTTGAACAAATTTTGATCAGTTCCATGCAAGACTGTAATGGAGTTGAAATGATAGAGGAAGAAACGCTCGCTTTTCAAGAACCATTTAAACAGTACGAAGCCAATACTGTAGATGATACCGTATGGCAAAAGGAGACTGGTGGTAGTGATTCTGACGTCTGTTCCAGTGATAATGAGGTGAACTACGATTACAAAAATAAAGCTGTTCAATACTGGAGGTCTGGTAAGACAAAAAACTATAGCCTCAAAACCGTCCAACAGAAATACAAATCTGTCAAGTCTGAAAGATAATTGCGACGCTGGGCACCTCAGCTGAATAAAGGCGGTACTTATAAAGAAAAGCTAGCGCAAATTTCTGAATATACATTGAAGAAAATGAAGACTGCTCTAGATGCTGGTGTCATAATACGTGATATTGATCTTCAGAAGTGGGCGCTACAAGCCCCAAAGGAGATAGGTTTCAATGATGTGCGATTTAAGGCCTCTCATAATTGGCTATGGAATTTAAAAAAAACAGCATCGCATTGTATCCAGAAAAATCAATAAATTTGTAACGGGCAAAACTACGGGAGAAGAAGAACTTCTACGGAAGAACGCAGAAAAATTTGTCGCCGATGTTGCACCACTGATAAAAAACTATGGATCGGAAAATGTGTATAATTCGGATCAAATCGGTTTTCACGTGGAAATTCATTCGGCGCGAACTCTTGCAACGGAAGGAGAAAAGAAACTGGAATGCGTTGTACAGTCAGTTTCTTCAATAACTCACAGCTATACAATTCAGCCTACTATAAGCGCTTTGGGGAAATTATTATTACCCACTTTTCATCGTTTTAAAGGAGACGAAGGGTGAATTCGGACCACGAATAGAGAAAGCGCTATTTCAAACAGAAAACGTCTTTGTATTAGCATCCAAATCTGGAAAACTTACTTCTGGTACGTATGCTCACATATTATGATGAATGATTTTTTTAAATATGAAATGTAATTGATGTCAACATTAGTATTTTTAAAAATATTGAATGTGTTTCGTGTTAACAGAGCATTTCCAAACCTGGTTGGAAAAGGTTTTCTTTCCTAACGTCGGGAGACATAGCGTATTATTGATAGACTCCTGGAGTGGACACTGCCCTAAGGTTGTTCATGAAGGGACACCTCGTGATAAGAAGATAATCCCAATGATTATTCCAAAAGGTACAACTGGAAAAATTCAGCCGCTCGATGTATTTGGATTCAGAGTGTGGAAAAATTTCGTCCGACATTTTTCAGACAGTGTAATATTATTAAAATCTGATATGAATTTGCACTTGAGAAATAATATAATTAAACTGCAATCACTTACACACCATCAACTCTCATCACTGCGGGATTCTAATCTTTTAAAATATTCATGGTACAAAAGTAAATATATATCTAAAAAACCAGAAGATTTTGAAAATATTGTTACCTTTGGTTTTGGTGAATCGAAGACACATTGTGAAATACCCGGTTGCAATAATTTGGCCATTATCAGATGTGCATGGTGCAAAAAGTCGTTGTGTTTAAAGCATTTTTTGACGACTATCATTATTGCCGGAATTATGAGCCATGATGTTGATAGTTATCATATGAAAAAAAAAAACGTATATGTAACGAGAAAACGATTTGACGGCATATGACTGCGATACTTTTCAGAAGTACTATTAATTAGATCAGCTGATACGATTCCCAAATGAAATATGACAAAATATATTTAAAACATGTTCGTTAACCTACTGCAATACCCTCAGTTTCATTAATATGTTTAATTAAATAAACGGTAAAATAATGAAAATATACATTCCTCCACAAAACTACGTCGCTGGCTATATTATCGCTTGATCCAGACGCATCATCATTCCGAAATATACGAAGTGAGCTTTATAACTTATTCTGGAAATTATTATAATTAATGATATAGTAGAAGTGTATGTTTATTCCTATGGAGATGCTTAATGGACGTGCATATTAAAATCGGAAGCGTTTCGACATGAAGATATGAGTCTTATAGGTAAGGGGTAGCCCCAGGTCCCCACTCCCAAAATATCGCTCCTAAAACCCAAAACGAATATGCCTGCACACACAAACATAAAATTGATATTACCGATTAAATGAAAACAGTTTTAACGGAATTCGTGAAACCTTTCGCGAAACTTCAAATGAAAAGCAATTAGATGGGGTAGTTTACCCTTAAAATGTAAAAATTTAAAAACGTAATAATTTAAAAACGCGGGTGTTTAGATTTGGGTTAATCTCGGAATTCTGGTTGGAAGTGAACGAGTGGAAAATGGTTTGAGTTATTCGTGAGAATAGAGGAACGCGCCGGAGAATGAAGAGGTTGAAATGCACACGGGTTTAGTATAAAAAATATAGGTTTATTTACACACTAATAATTGTACTAATAATGACTGACTGGAAGAATCCCGAGGTGACCGTTGCCGCTGGAGTTAACGCGGGTGTAAATCGCGTTAATCCGTTGGCGTTAAAAAGGGGGGAAGAGACCGAAGCTAACCGTTTAGCGAAGAGACTTGTGTTTGATATCGAAGTTCCGAACGAAGTGTTTCAAAAGAAGGGCCGATGCGATAATATAACGTTGAAATTAGGGGGAGAAAATCCCTGCGCCCGGACACTGTCCGAGTCAAGCGCGCGACCGGCCAAGAGACGTCGACCTCTGGCGGGGTCTCCCGAAATTAGGGAGTCGTAGATGGAGTTTCCGAAACATTCTCCCCGCCTTCGGCGACAGTCGTCGACGAAGAGTCCACTGGAAGGACGGCCAACTTGGCAGTCGGTCGCTTGAAGGTGGACGTGGCCGTGCGAAGTGTCACCACCCTGGTTAGACCATCCGACCCGGGGTGAAGTTCGACCACTCGTGCTAGTGGCCATCGTGAGGGTGGGAGTCGTTCGTCCGTGATTAGCACGAGTGAGCCGATTTTGATGTCATGTGAAGGGTGTCGCCATTTGGAAATTGACAAGCTTCGCTGAAGGTACTCCGAAGACCATCTCTGCCAGAAGTGCTGTAATTTTGCCTGAAGGAATTGCCACCGTGAAAGTCGAGGTTCTGGGATTGAAGTGAGAGAGGGTTCTGCCACTGTGGTAAGTGCCTCGCCGATGGTGAAGTGACTCGGTGTGAGGGGAGAAATGTCCTCGGGGTCGTCCGATAAAGGACAAAGTGGCCGGGAATTTAAGACAGCCTCCACTTGCGGAAGAAGAGTCGTAAATTCTTCGGACGCAAGTGAGGCTTCTCCGATTACCCGACGAAGCTGATATTTCACGGATTTTACCGCAGCCTCCCATTTTCCACCCATGTGAGGTGCGGCCGGAGGGTTGAAGGACCAGTTCGTCCCAAGGTTGGTCAGCGATATGATCGTAGAATTCATGTCGGCTGATCCAGCCGTGAAGAGAGCACGAAGTGTAGTATCGGCGCCGATGAAGTTGGTCCCGCAGTCACTATAAATAGTGTGACTGAGTCCGCGTCGTCCGGAAAACCGCCGATAGGCGGCCACGAAGGCCTCTGAAGTATAATCCGTGACGAGTTCGAGGTGGACCGCGGAAGTAGTGAAGCAAACAAAAACGGCAAGATAAGCCTTGTAAGTTTTTGTGCCTCGTCCACGCCAGGTCTTGACGGTGAAGGGTCCTGCGTAGTCAATGCCGGTGTGGAGGAAGGCCCGTGAAGGTGTGACTCGCGCAGTCGGAAGTTAACCCATTAGTTGTTGTGCTTGAAGTCCTCGAAATCTGGCACACGTGGTGCACCGAAGGACGTACGATCGAATTGGAGCCCGGCCACCCGGAATCCAGTACGATCGACGGAGGAAGCTTAACGTGGATTGGGTACCACCGTGAAGCGTTCGAAAGTGCGAATCAGCGATGATCAGTGAAGTGAGCGGAGAGGTCCGGGGCAATATTGGCGGATGTTTTGCCTCGGGCTGTAGAAGGGCGTTCGTCAGCCGGCCGCCAACTCGAAGGGTTCCTAGTTTGTCGACAAAGAGGTTGAGGGCGGCAAGGGAGTGGCCTAGATTGAGGGTCGCTCCGCTCGAAATCATCTGAAGTTGAGCCGAGAAGTGTGTGCGTTGAACGAGGCGTATCCAGAAGAACCTTGCCTCTTCCAAATCTCCCGTGTTCAGCGGGTAGGTTATTGAGGCGGGCGGGAGCCGTTTGAAGCGGGCCACCGCCCTCTAACACACTGCCGTGATCCGAAGAAGGCGAGTGAGCGAGGAGTACCGTTGTAGAAGGTTCCAAGTTTTAGGACTATTCTCGGAGGTGGTGGTGAAGGCGAGACCTGATCGTTGTTCGAGGTCGCCATCCGGTGGAAGTTCGGCTGAAGAGACTGGCCATGAAGATGGCGGTCGCGCGAGCCACTCAGGCCCGTGCCACCAAAGATGGTGCTTGGACAGTTGGCGGGAAGTCTGCCCTGGCGACGCACAGTAAGCCGGGTTCTCCTTACCCGCAATGAACCGCCATGTGGCGTGGGAAGATAAATTTTGGATCGAGGTGACCCGATTTCGGATGAAATCTTTCCATCGGGCCGCATTTGAAGTAATCCATGTCAACGCAACTGAAGAGTCCGTCCAGAGAGAGACTGGGACTTGCGTTAAGTCTAGGGTTCTCTGAACGTGAGAGGCCAGCCTTGAAAGAAGTAGAGCCGCCGATAACTCGAGCCGTGGAATTGTGAGTCGTTTGAGAGGGGCTACTTTCGTCTTCGAGCAGACGAGGGTGACCGTTGTAGCCCCGTCGACTGAAGTTGTTCGGAGGTGGATCACGGCTGACATGGCGAGTTGGGAGGCGTCCGAGAATCCATGTAGCTCGACAGTCGAAGAAGGCGAAAGGTGAAGCGTAGCCATTTTTCCTGAAGTCGTTGAAGTTTGGCCCTGGTATGAAGAATGTCGTTGATCGACACACCGTTCGCAGATTTGAAGGAACCGTTGAAGACAACACGAAGTTTCGTAGTGGCGCTATGGGCCCGAAAGACACCGTGATGTGGGAGAAAAAAACCGTGGTCTCGAAGACGCTGCCGTTGAAGCACGAGCCATGTGAGACAGGTTCTCGTATTCTTGGAGGAAGGTGTTGTAGAGACCGCGATACGACTCATTTGTCGAGAGACGCCGTAGAAGTTGAAGAAGGCAGCGTTTCGCACCCAATACGAATCTCCGAGTAGCGAAGGAGGATTCTTGAAGGGGAGCCGTACGATATATCGGCCCGTGTGGTCCCTCGTATGAGTGTCCTTGAAGTGTCGTTCGCAAGCGGATTCGTCCGGGTCGGTTGTAGGGGCCGAGTCCGGAGGAATTTCCTCTTGTTCCCAAAACTTCGCTAGTAAAGAAGTGACCTCGTCTTCAATGGAGGCATGTTGAATGCGAACCGAATTTGAGGTGGAACCGTTGACGGGACCGAGTACAATCCATCCGAGAAGCGTGCGCTGAGCGATGGGATTGATGGCCCGAACCTTGACGACGTCTGACTCAACCAGAAGATCGTACGCGTCAACTCCGTTGATGACGTCGATTGGTCCCGGTTTCAGAGAGTTCGGGTCTGCCAGAGGAAGTCCGTGAAGATAGTCCCATTGCGCCGAAGTAGCGAACGAGGGAAGCGTCGAAGTTAATACGTGTAGAATAAATGCCGTCACGATGAAATTTGAGGTTGGATCGTGTATTGAAGATACTGTGACGGTGATAGCTCCCCGCGTCCGTCCCGCTGGCTGGCCTCCGATTCCGTGGATGTTGATGGACGCGGTCATGCTGTGTGTTCGAAGGAGCTGGACCGTGCGTTCGGAAATGAACGAAAGTTCCGCGCCCGGGTCCATGAGGAGTCTCGCCCGATGCGAGATGCCCGATGAGGAGGTCAGAGTGGCTTGGCTCGTAGCTAGCAGGACTGACGGTCGGATGGCCAGAGCGTTTGAAGAGTCCTTTGTTTATGCGGAGGAGTACCCGAGGTGTCGAAGAAGTCCGAGCCGAGCGAAGAAAGGAGGTGGATCAAGTGGGGTCGCAATTCATCTCGAGAAGCACGATATGTTCCCTTGGAAGCGGTTCCAGTTGGTATTTTGAGGGGTCGCATTCCTCGTCTTTTCAGCGAGGCTCGAGATGCACTGAAAGGTGCTGACGAGGCCGGCGATGCGACGTTCCATTTTGGCGATATTGCTCGTCATTGTCGAGGTGTCACCGTTCGACACACGAAATCGCTATGATTTAGCGTGAAGCGTCCTGAACCGAAAAACCGCGAAAACTCGCGAGAAACGAAAATTGGCGCGAGCCTTCGACGTTCGAAGCACACGCGATAAAGGGCGCGAAGCGTCCAAACCGAAAATCACGAAAACTCGTGAAATGAGGCGCGACTTGTTAGAGATCGAAAATGGCGCGAAGCGTCCAGACGAACACACGAAAAACTCGCGGAAGACGAAAAGATGGCGCGAGACGTCGACGACCGTAGCACACGCGAGAAATGACGCGAAGCGTCCAAGCCGAAAATCACGAAAACTCGTGAAAATGTCCGAATGAGATGCTCGAAACGGCCGAGTCGACGATCGAAGCACACGCGTTAAATGGCGCGAAGCGTCAAAAACGAAAATCACGAAAAACTCGAGAAAAGTTCCGAACGAGTTGCACGAAGCGTCCAAAACGAAAAATCACGAAAGGCTCGTGAAAGACGAAAAGGATGGCGCGAGACGTCGACGATCGTAGCACACGCGAGAAATGGCGCGAAGCGTCTAAGCCGAAAAGCACGAAAAACTCGAGAAAAAGTCCGAACGAGTAGCACGAAACGTCCAAATCGAAAATCACGAAAACTCGCGAAACGAAAAGATGGCGCGATGCGTCGACGTGCGTAGCACACGCGAGAAATGGCGCGAAGCGTCCAAGCCGAAAAAAGAACAACTCGAGAAAAAGTCCGAACGAGTTGCACGAAGCGTCCAAATGAAAATCACAATGAAAACTCGCGAAACGAAAAGATGGCGCGATGCGTCGACGTGCGTAGCACACGCGAGAAATGGCGCGAAGCGTCCACAACGAAATCACGAAAACTCGCGAAACGAAAAGATGGCGCGATGCGTCGACGTGCGTAGCACACGCGAGAAATGGCGCGAAGAGTCCACGCCGAAAAACACGAAAACTCGTGAAATGAGGCGCGAAGCGTTAGATATCGAAAATGGCGCGAAGCTTCCACAACGAACCCACGAAGAACTCGCGGAAGACGAAAAGATGGCGCAAGACGTCGACGATCGAAACACACGCGATAAATGGCGCGAAGCGTCCAAATCGAAAATTACGAAAACTCGCGAAACGAAAAGATGGCGCGATACGTCAGCGAGCGAGATGCGCGAGGCGTCCGAAATCGACGAGAAAGAAAATACTCACGAGCGTGGCACGAAGCGTCCAAAAATGAAAACCACGGCGAAAAACTCGCGAAAGACGAAACGGTGGCGCGATGCGTCGACGAGCGTTGCACACGCGAGAAATGGCGCGAAGCGTCCAAGCCGAACACGAAAAAACTCGCGAAAGAAAGGATGCGCGACGTCGACGAGCGTAGCACACATGATCGAAAAACCGAGAAGCGTTCACACGAATCACGAAAGTCGTTAAATGTCCGAAGGAGATGCTCGAGGCGTCCGAGGTCGACGAACTCGCGAAATCGTAGCACGCGAAAAAAATGCGCGAAGCGTCCGAAACGAAATACACGAGAACTCGCGAAAGACGACAAATTGGCGCGATGCGTCGACGGTCGTAACACATGCAAGAAATGGCGCGAAGCGTCCGGAGGAAAAACGAACAACTCAAGAAAATGTCCGAACGAGTTGCACGAAGCGTCCAAAACGAAAACACGAGAAAACTCGCGACTGACGAAAGGATGGCGCGATGCGTCGACGGTCGAAGCACACGCGAGAAAATGGTGCGAAACGTCCAATGCCGAAAAACCCGAAAACTCGTGAAGAAGTCCGAAGGAGAAGCACGAAGCGTCCAAGTCGACGAACTCGCGAAAATGTCTCTCGAAAGGTCCAAAACACAACTCGACGGAGAACTCGCGGAATCCGACCGACATTTTTCGAGGCGTCCAAAATCGACAGAACTCGCGAGATCGTAGCACGAAGCGTCCAAACCCACAACTCGCGAAATCCGAACGATATTTTTTGAGGCGTTCAAAATCTATGAGAACTCGCGAAAATCGTAGCACGCGAGAAAATGCGCGAAGCGTCCGAAATGAAATTCACGAGAACTCGCGAAAGACGATAAATTGGCACGACGCGTCGACGGTCGTAACACACGCGATTGATGGCGAGAAGCATCCAAAAACGAAAAAAGAAACTCCCGAATGCCGAACTGTGGTGTCGCCGATCGACACGCACGAAGTTTTACTGCGCGTGGCGTGAAGCGTCCGAGAAACGACGCGAAACATGAGAAGCCGGTCTCTTGCACGAGAGCGCACGATTTTCGCGAGCACGTGGTAGGAAGAGGCTGCGAGATCGCTCGGTCGACCGGCACGTTGAGCGTCCGGTAGACCAGCCACAGGCCGAAGCGCGCATGCGCGCGTGTATAGAGTCCGATCAGTGCAGCCAGATCGCGCGTAAAAGTTACCCCCTCTCTAGTCTCTTACGCGCCCATCACACAATCATAGTAGCGCGTGTCCGTGAGCGAGCGACGCTCGGACGTCTTCGGAAAGAGCCGAGCACGGTCGAAGATTCCCGACCGCGCCTTCGGCAGATACACTAACACATGGACGCTGAGCACGTTCATGTGCAGCCTAGCCGAAACGAAGGCTTCGAGGGAAAAAGCAATCTGAGCACGACTCGCGCGTGACGTCACCCGACGGCGCGTGGGAGGCTTTTAGATTTCAATGCTTATTTAGCTCTTGATTCTCTGCGTTACTAATGTATACAAAAAAATGTACCGTGCACTCTGATCGCTTATTTTTTAGTTTATACGTTAATTTAAATATAATAATAAATCACTCACACCCGTCCTTATGCCAAATAAATTATAATTAAAAAAGTAAGTGGAAATATATTTATATTCGTATTATTATATTAATTCTCATACTTTCATCAAGCGATAAAGCATTATCCCCAAAAAGAAGCCAATCATCCATCCGGCCGCGAATCGTAAGTACCAGAAAGTGCTACAAGCGATGAGATGGTCCGTTGGTAGCGTTCCTGGCTTCGGTCCGCAGGGGCCCCTAGTCCAATTTTTTCTCCAAATTTTTCATAATTTCTCATATTTTAGTCGTATTTGAAATTTTCGGAGAAAAAATGATTTAAAACAGATTCAAGTTCTGGTCTATTTCCCAAAAACATTTTTTTTACTGAAAATTCATGATTCCTCATTTTTTCCCGGAAATTTCTCTTTTTCCTATGACCTGAGTGAACGGCTGCGGACATATTCGGAGAAAAGGTAAAGATGAAAAGAAATGAGATTTTCGTAAAAAAAAACTTATTATTATTATTTTTTTTCGGAAATTTCCCTTTTTCCTATTACCTGGGTGAATGGCTGCGAAAATATTCGGAGAAAATTTAGAGATGAAAGAAATGAGATTTTCGTAAAAAAAACTTGTTATAATTTTTTTTTCCGGAACTTTTTCTTTTTCCTATTGAGTGAACGGCTGCGGAGATATTCGGAGAAAAGTTATAGATGAGAAAAATTAGATTTTCGCAAAAAAAACTTACATTTTTTATCCCTCATAATTCTGAGAAATAATGAATTTTCGAAATGTTTGCAAGCATTATTTTCCTTAAGGGGTAACACCACTGTAACGGCCTGCCACGAAATGTTTTAGACAAATAATACCTGGGGTAATTATTAAGCATATATTGAAGTATATTGCAAAAAAATTTTATGGGAAAATATTACAAAATGACGACACTGCAACAAATTCTTCCGAGGCATGTTGAACTTAAGGCGCTATGCGGCAGGTAGTATAACTTGTGCCAATTTTAATCTGGACAAAATATTTTTTTTTTAAATCTAGATGAGTGTAGCTAGTGAACCACGTAGGGGGATTTTAGAAATATTGATTTTTGAGTAATTGGCGAGTATTTGACTAAAAATGTTCATCTAGACCTAATAAAACAAAATTCTTTTTTTATATTAAAATTGGCACAGTGGCACTTATTTATCTTCTAAAAAATTGTTTGCGCTTTACTCAAACCCGTCCCTATGCCAAATAAATTATAATTCATAAAAGTAAGCGGAAATATATTTTTATTCGTATTATTATATTCATTCTCATATACTTTCATCAAGCGATAAAGCTACCAAAGCTACGAACGCTACCAACGGACCATCTCATCGCTTGTAGAATATGTGCACTTTCTGGTACTTACGATTCGCGGCCGGATGGATGATTGGCTTCTTTTTGGGGATAATGCTTTATCACTTGATGAAAGTATGAGAATTAATATACGAATAATACGAAAATAAATATATTTCCGCTTACTTTTTTAATTATACTTTATTTGGCATAAGGACGGGTGTGAGTGATTTATTATTATATTTAAATTAACGTATAAACTAAAAAATAAGCGATCAGAGTGCGCGATACATTTTTTTGTATACATTAGTAACGCAGAGAATCAAGAACTAAATAAGCATTGAAATCATCTAAAAGCCTCCCGTGCGCCGTCGGGTGACGTCACGCGCGAGTCATGCTCAGATTGCTTTTTCCCTCGAAGCCTTCGTTTCGGCTAGGCCGCACATGAACGTGCTCAGCGTCCATGTGTTGGTGTAGCTGCCGAAGGCGCGGTCGGGAATCTTCGACCGTGCTCGGCTCTTTCCGAAGACGTCCGAGCGTCGCTCGCTCACGGACACGCGCTACTATGATTGTGTGATGGGCGCGTAAGAGACTAGAGAGGGGGTAACTTTTACGCGCGATCTGGCTGCACTGAGTCCGATGCCTGGCTCGCCCGAGAGCGAGAGAGCGCGATGTATCGGGCGCGGTGCGCGTGCGAGAGAGAGAGTGAGAGAGAGAGAGAGAGAGAGAGAGAGAGAGAGAGAGAGAGAGAGAGAGAGAGCGAGGCGTCTTCTCGGCTCGCCCGAAAGTGAGAGAGCGCGATGTATCGGGCGCGGTGCGCGTGCGAGAGAGAGAGAGCGATGCTTCGCTCGAGCTCGTCTTGCGAGAAGGACGATTAGACTTCGCGGCCGACGTGTGGTCACGTGACCGCGATGAAAATTACCCGTTTTTCTCGCGCACCGGATAGAAAGATTGAGAATTTCCTTTGCCTTTCTCCGCGAATAACTCACTTTTTTACCACTTCGTTCACTTGAATCCGGCTCGAAGGACCATGTTTAGATTTGGGTTAATCTCGGAATTCTGGTTGGAAGTGACCGAGTGGGAAATGGTTTGAGTTATTCGTGAGAATAGAGGAACGCGCCGGAGAATGAAGAGGTTGAAATGCACACGGGTTTAGTATAAAAAATATAGGTTTATTTACACACTAATAATTGTACTAATAATGACTGACTGGAAGAGTCCCGAGGTGACCGTTGCCGCGGGAGTTAACGCGGGCGTAAATCGCGTTAATCCGTTGGCGTTAAAAAGGGGGGAAGAGACCGAAGCTAACCGTTTAGCGAAGAGACTTGTGTTTGATATCGAAGTTCCGAACGAAGTGTTTGAAAAGAAGGGCCGATGCGATAATATAACGTTGAAATTAGGGGGAGAAAATCCCTGCGCCCGGACACTGTCCGAGTCAAGCGCGCGACCGGCCAAGAGACGTCGACCTCTGTCGGGGTCTCCCGAAATTAGGGAGTCGTAGATGGAGTTTCCGAAACAGCGGGGGAATATTTTGAATCCGCGGATACATGTTAAACACATAAAACACGACGGTGATGAACAAATTGATGTTAGGGGTGGTTTACCCCCTTAAATTTGCTGTCCCGCTGAAACACAAAAACGCGTCAACTTGAATTTTGATTCCCCTTCAAAATGATACCTGTTTTATTAATTTTCATACAACCCTCTTAAGCGTGGGGTGAAAAACGGAAAATGGAGGGGTGGTTTACCTCTTAATTATATTTCTATTCAGCACTCTCGTAGTGAATTTTTCATCGCTTAATATTAGAGGAATTTTCAATTTTGTTTCATTCAGATCGGTGGACTGCTTGTGGGAGAAACTTTGAGGTGTGGTTTCATCCCCTAACACCGTTTTTCTGCCGATACAAAAAAAACATGTTTAATAGTTTGCAATACTTTACCACATATATGAGTTTCAACGAAATCGAGAGCGGATACTTCAATGATGTTTCTCGTCAGGGGCATTACCCCTTAAGACGAATGTAATAATTTTGAAATATGATAAAACATTAAATTGGAGCTTATAGAAATATTTAAAATCAGCGGATATACTCTAAACACAGAAAAAACGATCATGATAAATAAATTTATGTTAGGGGTGGTTTACTCCTTTAAATGTGCTATGCCGCCAAAGCGCAAAAACCCGTCAACTTTAATTTTAATTTCCCTTCAAAATGATACCTGTTTTATTCATTTGCATACAGCCCTTTTAAGTGTGGGATGAAAAAAGGCAAATTGAGGGGTGGTTTACCCTCTAATTTAATTTTTTCTTAACAATTTCATAGTGGATTTTTCATCGCTTTTTATTAGAAGAATCTTCGTTTTTGTTTCATTCAGATCGGTGGATTGCTTCTGGGTGAAACTGAAAATAACCCCTCGACACGCCTTTCTTTGAGGGGCAGCATCCCCCCTTAAATCCGTTTTTCCGCCGATAAAAAAAGACGTGTCTCAAAGTTTTCGATGCTCTATCACATATATGAGTTTCAACAAAATCGGAGGCGGACACCTGAGGGATGTTCCTTGTGAGAATGTAAACAAATCACGAATACTATAAGAAGAGCAATAGGGATTGGCTTTGAAGGAGTAGGAGGAGGAGGAGGGATGTGATGTGATGTGATGTGATGTGATGTGATATGATGACGATGACGATGACGATGACGATGACGATGACGATGACGATGACGATGACGATGACGATGACGATGACGATGACGATGACGATGACGATGACGATAACGATGACGATGACGATGACGATGACGATGATTTTCAACAAGTATTATTAACATCATCTACGAAGGATGTTGAGCGAGAAACATTCGAAATTCGATGATTTTATGTCCTGGTGGTACGGATGGGAAAAACTCGTGAAACGTATGTACTTTTCACTAATTGATAACTTTACGAATTTTCAAATGATATTTAAGGCGTTACCCCCACTTATAGCGCAAAAAAGGCCTTTTTCATAAATTTTTGAAAAGAAAACTACAAAACTTTTTTAATCGATCAATATACCATCTTAAGGAACACATCTTGAAGAACTGTCAGTAATTTTTTTATTGAAAAATATTACATTGTTTAGTGGCAAATGGCCGTCAATGAAATAATGTTTTTATATACATGGTTTGCGGTGACCAACATTGCGGCGAAGTGGATCATCTGAAAAAAAATGCGGCTGGATTTAGTCAAATATACGTATAAACTAGTCTTTAATCGAAGGATTTTAAAAAATATTTATTTTTCACAAAATGGCGGACAGTCAAAGTTAATGGTTCGATTTTAACGAAAAAAAACGGCCGTTTTTTGGCTATAAAACAGCCATTTTTTTCGAAAATAAAAAATCGAACGACTAAAGACAAAATTTTTATGTATTAAATAAGCCTGCAAAATTTCAAGATCTGTTCATTAGTGTTCGAGCAATCTTGGTCACCGACTTCAGAAATGCCATTTTGAGAAAAACGCGTTTAAAGTTTCAATTTCAGTTTACACGAAGAAAATATTTTTTTTTGTAAACTTACATAGAGTCATCTATTCCGGGCCCATACAGAAGTTCTTCCGCCGACGATGCCGCTTGCAAAACGGAAATTTGGTGTTGCCTTCGTAACATTCTTCCTTCACGACTGCTGTCGGCCGCACGTCTCTCTGCCAGTGCAATCCGTGCTTCGTCCATTTTATCAGCGTATTCGTGCGCGTTGTGTCCATAATAATGGTTTTGAACCTTCGTTGAATAGTGCAACGGCAATATAAGCTGCTAAATTTACAACGATTGCTCCACTCGAGACGATTTTTAGCTGATTTTCCAAATAAGTTGGTCGAAGCTTTCGTTGTTATTTTGATTGAAGCCACCGACGCATCTTTCGAGTAAAGTTTCCTTACTCAGATCGTTGTATATAGGTCTGATGGCATCCAATACATTTGATGGAAGTGGTTTGTAATCGTGTTGGAAAGCCTCGTTTCTTGCCTGAGCTCGTTGATACGAACACCACGATTCTTCACCGGTTGAACATCTCTCATGGTGTGGATTTGCATCGGTTGAACTGTAATGATCCAAGGTTGCCCATATTGCCTCATGCATATCGTGAACAGAATCAGAATGGCGTCGAATAGCAAGTCCATAGTACACAGTGAGTTTGTCAATAAATTTTCCTGTCAGCTGTCCTTTACCACCAAGCTTTTTATTTTTTTTTTACTAAATTACGAAGGCGGGATCCCATACGCTTTTGGACGTGACCGATGCATTCTTTTTTTATAACTTCTACGTCGTCATAAGGAATCATGAATTATGATAAATTTACTAGCCCAGTGTACGTTTTCGAATCTCCGTCTCCAATATAGTAACGGAGAATATAGTAACGGAGTATAGTAACGGACATTATATTTTTCTATAGAACGCTTGAAGATTTCGATAATGGAGTCCACCTCCATTTTTCCCGAGGAGCCTTCGTGATTTGCACTGCAGTTATCTTCGTGTGTTTCGTACCATTCTTCGTATTCCACATCATTTAGCTTATGTTTCCATAATTCACACATATTACACTACGCACTTTTTACCACAAGATCAAGTACTTTTCCACTGTAGGAGCCTATGACTGATGTGACTCGGAACAACGACGTATATCCTGGCTTCCTCCAGGATCCATCTCCGGAAATTGTTAATTGAGGAGTTACATCGCCTTCTGCATTAGGTGTATCTTCAATTTCTTCTCGTACGGCTTTTTTAAATATTACTTCTGCACATGTTTTCACAGACTCATAGATAATTTTCAAAATTATTGAATATGTAGTCTCGGTAAGAAACCTTGGCATGTCCATAAGTCCGCAAAATTTTTGTGCTCCAGCCAATCCTATGCCGAGAACTCGCATGGTGAATATAAATCGGGGATTTATTTCATACGAATGTTCCAAAAAAGGAGAAGATGTTATCAAATTATCTGCACATGAGCCACATTTCACAACGATTTTGAAGCCTAGTCCTCTTGCACTTGCCGTTTCAAATGTAATATTTCCATTACACGTTTTGCACTTCACTAAATTTGAAATAGCAGCAAACACAATCCAAAAGATCAAAATCCGATATTGAATATTAGGATTTTGATTCACAGTCATATCAATATAATTTTTTAGTTTCTTCGCAGACGTGCTGAAACTTTCAGTTTCCGTTTCAGCCAGGTTGGGGTTAAAAACACCCTTCCTTTTTTTGGTCGAGATTTCCGTAAATTATCACTGCTTCTTGTTTGTCGCAAACCTTTTTTTCGATCCATTTTTGAATGTAAAATGAATAAAAACTGCGTTTATAATATTATGAACGGCGGAATGTACGTCTTATATAGTCGAACTTTCGGGCTACACTGACGAGTTTAGACCATACCAGACAACGAAAATACGTTTTTATAAATTCCAGTCTATGACTGGAATTCCAGAATATAAACTGGGAATTCCAGAATATGAACATTGTGAATGCCAGGTATACGACCCTTTTCATCGAACAATGCATTGAAGGTCGGAGGGAGGGTCGAGCGCGCCAGACGGCAGACTAGCCGGTCGTTTACACAACGGATTCTTCTCTTTCAACGCTCATATCTCAGTCAATTTTGGTCGGATCGACTTGAAATTTTCAGGACATATTCTCAGATACTTATACTTCAAACAAATGCAATACAAAAAATCGATTTTTTCAAAATCGCAAGTGGGGGTAACCCCTTAAGAAAACAACATTTTAACCGTAATTATAATAATAATACCATCCGTCTTAAAAAATCTGATTTTTTCTATGAAAATCATTTGGTCGATTCTCATTTAGAGGAAAAAAAAGATTTTTTGTGCTCTACAAATTTGGAAATAATTGTTTTAAAAATAAAATATTTTTTTCGACAATTTTGTATAATAATAATAAATGTGTATTTAAAAAATCTTTTTTTCGATGAGAATCCGTTTGTCGATTCTGATTTGTCGATCCAACTGTTGTGTGGATCATCGCGGCCAATCACCGGCTGAACGAGTAAATAATTTTAAAACGAGTTTCTTAAAGATCAACATCATTCATGATTTGATCTTGCCATAGACTTGATTACGCTAAAACATATTCATTATGACTGTGCCCACGTTTGTGGATCTGCAAGGATTCATTGTTGCACGGAACTTTATCGTGAAGGAAGTAGCAATTCTGCGAGCGGGATGCGTACTCTCCCATTACATTTTCGCGAGTTGCATACCATGAAGACCTCTGATAAAATCTGAGTGATACGAATCATCATGGGCGATTCGGAATCAACATGATCTGAAGTGGGCCTATGGAAACGTTCCATATAGCACGTCTGATGGTTTAATAACCGCTGCAGTTGAGGGTTAAACGGAGGGACGACATGTGCCCTATCGTATATTTATGGGTCATGAAAAACGAGAATAACTAGCTGATATACTAAACATGAAAAATGATCTAGTTATTGAAACGTTGAATGCGGACTCGGAAGATATTCATGCATTGAGTAAATTAGATGGAAGCGTGATGCTACGTTGGGAAAAGCATGAAAAATATTGTGCATTGCAAAATGTATTTAAAATGTTCAATTGGTGGTCGAATCATAAAGATTCGTACATATAACAGAAATGTAACATTATGTAATTTTGATTTATTCTCCTCACCCCTTACTTCATTACATCATCGTCTGCTGTCGGATTGCATAACCGTATGAAATATTTCTCTCGAATGTGAAACTAAATTTCTTGTGCATAGAATTAGATTGAAAATAAATTATCATTATAATCGCTCGATGGTGTTCGAAGACATTTATCGGTAAACGTACAATAGATGTTTGTGAGATGTTCGAACACGTTCGAAAACATTCCCAAGGCATCCGAAGATGTTCATGAGACGTTTATAAGACGTTCGCGAGAAGTTCGAAAGCATTCACTAGACATTGGGAAGAAGTACAATAGATGTTCAGAGACGTTTGGAGTCATTTGAAGACTTTCATGAGGGATTCAACGGCGTTAAAGAGCTTTTCGAAAACTTTCAAGAGATTTTCGAAAACTTTCATGAGCCATTCAAATATATTAAGGGGGGTTCGAAGACGTTCCAGACACTTTTGACGCCGTTCGTGAGACATTCGAACCTGTTCGTGAGACATTCAAGAGACTGCCATAGACGTTCATAAGACGTTTGAAGACATTCATGGGGGGTTCGAAGACATTCAAGAAAGACTTTCGAGGAAGCTTATGGGACATTCGAAGACTTTCATGAAGTTTGAGTTTTGTTGGATTTATTTCGGTGATTTTGGGATGGAAACCCAAACAAACCCAAACAATGGCAACAAAACTCAAACGTCATGAAAGTCTTCGAGTCGTCTCATGAACGTCTTCGAATGTCTCGCGAATGTTTTCGAACGTCTTCGAACATCTCACAAACATTTATCGAACGTCTTTTTTCAATAATAATTTCAATAATAATTCAAGAATAATTTCTTTTCAATCAAATGCCGTCCACAAGAAATTGAGTTTCACATTAAAGAGCAATATTTCATACAGTTGTGCAATCCGATAGGAGACGATGATGTAACAAAGTACGGGGTGAGGAGAATAAATCAAAATGACATAATGTTACATTTCTTTTATTTGTATGAATATTTATGATTCGACCTCCAATTAAACATTTTAAATACATTTTGCAATGCACCATTTTTTCATGTTTTTATAACGTAGCGTCGCGCTTTCATCTAATTCACTCAATGCATCCATATCTTCCGAGTCCACATCCAACGTTTCAATAACTAGATCTGTTTTCATGTTTAGTATATCAACTACTCGTTCTGGTTTTTCATGACCCTTAACATATACGATAGGGCACATGTCGTCTTCTGTTGAACCCTCAACTGCAGCGGTTATCAAACCGTCAGACATGCTATATGGAACGTTTCCATAGGCCCACTTCAGATCATGTTGATTCCGAATCGCCCATGATGATTCGTATCTCTCACATTTTGTCAGAAGTCTCCATGGTATGGGACTCGCGAAAATGTAACGGGAGAGTACGCATCACGCTCGCAGAATGGCTACTACCGTCACGATAAAGTTCCATCCAACAATGAATCCACAAACTTGCAGACCCACAAACGTGGGCACAGTCACAATGAATATGTTTTAGCATGATTGATAAATTTAGTTTAGCGCTGATGTGATAAATCAGACTATCAGTGTCCGTATACAATAATTTTGCTCGATTGTTAAATCTTTCGAGTATGTAAATGTAGTTAAAATCATAAATCCAGGGCTGAGGTAAATCGACAATGGAAAATCCTGTGGATACGGGCTTATTAAATAGAACGCACGCTCTATTGAGCTCGATTATAACAATGTCATTGTCAAATATGGTGCAACTATGGAATATGGGCTTGGCGATCTGCACTTCTGCTCCCTACTACCTCTTCCACTTTGTTACGTCGTACTTCCCGATGTTTCTTCACATTTTCCATTGTTTTACCAAAGACCGGATTGTTCACGAGTTTGTAAAAAAATCTCAAAGTCATGGTCAGATTTCTTCCCCAATTCCATATTTACATCGATGTATTTTTTTTTTGCCAAGCGCGCTGTTTGGATTTGAAAATTCTTTACATTTTTGTGATGCGGAATCCCAATTTCAAGCATTGCTTAACATTTCGATAATAAATTCAAAAGCGACGAAAATTCTTTCATTGTCGTTGAGTTCACGTGAGAAATGAATTCCCAAGAGTGGACGCCTAATTTACGAATCCCTCATTGTGAATCTCGATGACAAAGATGGACCTGGCACACGTTGGATTGCATACAGAAAATTAACGATGAAGTCATGTAATTTGACAGTTTTTACCATTTTTGGCTACCTCAAGATCTGGAGAGATATTTGGGTGCTGGAGGCACTATCAGATACAATCATGAACGATATGAGGACTGTGATACTGTTGTATGTAGTGACTTATGTATGAAATTTTGAAGTGTATAAAGCGGATTCTGTTTGGATGCGATTCAGTTGAACGATAACTACCCATGAATAATTCTTTCACGCTGATACTTCCGGGAACGAGCTCCATCACACCTATCGAACTATAACCGTTCAAAAATTAGGCTCACGGACTTTTCGAATTGCTCACGTTCAATTCGATACCATAACGAGTATACCATACGGTCCGTGAAGACGTCTCCACAATTTAAAAAAAACCACGATATATCATTTTAGCTTTCCAGATGATTCGTAAAAATAATAAACGCAAGAATGCGAGTCACTTCGGTCATCGCCACATTTTAGCCAAGCTTAAACTCGAGGACTCTGTGAATTTCCATGACGCGTAATCCCAATTTCACGCGATCCTTCAAATTTCTTTAGTGAATTACTTATTTTTCTTTTCTCGGCCGCGTGGTCGTTCATTTTCTTTGAGTGTCCGCCCAGGAGGGCCGTAGTTTGTGGGTACAAGCGTAAATCTTTGTGTGTATCGTGTAACTCTCGAGAACTCTCCAAATCAACCTTTTAAGAGGTATTCCGTTTCAGCGTCATCTGGAATATCCCGATACACTGCTCGAAATTGTCTACCGAAGTGAACGAGCCGTATGGCAATCACTCACACATAGCTACACCATACAGATTATTGAAATTGTAATACATCAAGTACGACTCGGTCGGCACATTTGCGTACCGCTCATCTTCGGCCTCTATTCTGATTTTTTTAGTACGCTGGCACTGCGATGCTACCGCGTCTTATGGACATGTTCTTATTGTCTTTTGATATACTATGGTCGCCTTTCATATTTTTTACAGTAACTCTCGGATTAACCGGCGTGATCAGGGCCGAACGATCCACGGATAACTGAAACCACGGTTAATTCGAAATCAATTTTATACAATTTTCTGTATAATGGTTAATTCAACCTCAATTTTATTGTAGTGCACACATAACTTCTTATGTATAACCATAATCATCTACGCAGTATTTGCGCAATCCGCTTTGTGCCTTAGCAATTTTTCTTCCGTAATAAAATGACGCAAGCATCGGCCGCAAATCCTCATGCCCCCCTTCGATATCTCCGCACTCAAGAGTCGCGACATGTTTTTAATCCACGCGAAATGTTGATATACCTTAGGAACGGTATCATCCTCCTCGTCATCCTCCTCCTGCTCCTCGCCCGCCTCCTCCCATCAATTTCAGATTTGATCATGAGAAAGTGAATGTTTGCTTTATCCGACGTTTGTTTACTCAGATATATCGGTACAGTTTTACTAATACCGTCTTCCGAGATGCCGTCGATCCTATACACATAGATTGTCAAACCATTCAATTCCTCAAATTTCTTAATCATCGACAAGCTCATCGGAAAATCCGAGCAAGAAAATTCAATAAAATCCGATAAGGCACTTCGCTATAATGAGGATAAGAACTCTTACGTTCGGAATGCCTCCTCGGCGGTGGGGAGAGAGCTGCGGTGACGGACCAGGAAAACAATAAGGGTCATTGTTTTCAATATTGATGACGGCTCGTTTTATCTGTATATCCCTCGGGAGACGCGTGTATGTGGATGATGTTTCAAGTAGATGTGAGATTTCATGTAACGTCCAACCCGACTCATTTTCCTGAAAGTCCTCGATTTTGGTGGAGAGTTTTGCTTGGACGCACTCGATGAACCACTCGGCAATATCGCTCGATCATAGAATGATCGCGTTTTTCGTTTGCAATGTCTTTTCCGTCTCAATGATTTCATTCACCTTTATGCGGTGAAATTTGCACGCTAAGGCCACATTCACCTTCACGTTGTTGTCCGCACATTCCATACGGTCAATTTTTCCCCTAATCCATGGCTGCTCGTGTCCGGAGACCGCCTCGGCAAGCCCTCCGGGGCAGATCTCTTGCAGCGAACCCCCTCGGCAAGCCCTCCGGGGCAGGTCTCCTGCAGCGAACTCCCTCGACAAGTCCTTCGACGACCGATGGCTTCCTCCGAAAATAGCTCACCCTCGCCGGGGACGTCTCTGGCGACGCATCGGCGTGCCCCTCAGCGGAGAGTTCTCTCAAAGAGACCGAACCCTTCCGCTGTGCCTGGAAGGGTCAATAAAAGATGAGAACCTCGCAGATGACAATGCCGACACCCGACATTCATCTTCACCGTTCATTCCCCTTATCACCCTGTATATAAATCCCCTCCCTGTACATAACTTTCCGCTGTCACTTTTGTTTGAAAATCGCCTCCCCTTATCAATCGAGTCATGACTCCCCCTGCCCCTTTGTATTATATAACGCTCGTAAATAACCCTCCCCCTCACAACTATCGATATTATTTTTTTGACGTGACAACGTCTTATAATTCGATGGAGCCGGCTGCACGCACGAAAAAACATGACTCATGCGGCGTTACCTCGCTCTGAGGCATTCCATTTAAGGCTTGAAGTGCAAGCGAGAGCGCGGAACGAGCGACAACGAGGCACAATCGGCCTCCGCGTTCGGCAGCGTTCGACATCTGTCTCTCTCCTACTTGAGTGATGGCCTCTGCACACTGCGAGCGACGAGCGATGAGCGATATCCAATGGCAACGTCATTTTCATAGAGCATTTCCGTCATACTCGAGCTCTCATTGGATATCGCTCATCGCTTGTCGCCCATCGCGCGCAGTGTGCAGAGGCCATGAGCGATGCGTCCGCGTGGACAGCTGCTATACAATAATACATTTACATGTTTTCGTCACGTATGAAGTGCAGTGAAAAGTGAATGTGGTGTCAATTGTTTATAGCAACGATAATTGCGGCGATAAACGTAATGATTCTTTCGATATTAAATATATGTTCAGTGATATATTGTCGAATATTCGTGCTTTCATCATTAAAATAAATAGCATTGGTCCGCTAGTGCAGCGATTGTAGGTTATGCTATAATTGACAAAACTATAACAATAAGTTAACAGAACTATTTCACGATGAGTAAAAAATCAATTGCTTTACTATTCGATCGAAATAATTATCGAGCGTAGCTATGATTTCAAAAAAAATTAAAACATAAATGTTAAATCTTCCACATATCATAACAACGTGTCTGAAATGACAGGTTGGACCAGCCAGCCGTCAAAGGGAACAATTTTCTCCTATATCAAACACATTGAGGCGGGCTTTTTAAAAGCTAGAGTTACAAAAATTTTAATGATGTTTCCAAATTTTAAATTTTAAATTTAAGATTTATGAACAATTATTTAATCACAGTTTATTCTTATAATAAATTCTTCAAAATTATTACTTTTTTTACAACAAATTACAATTAAATTTGCAAAAATAATTAAGTAACTAATTGAACAACAACTTTTATTCAGTTTACTTGCTGAAAGAAATAATTTCAATACAAAATTTATTATTATAAAATAATAAAATCAAAAATTAAATTTTAACAGTCGAGTAGAAATTTAAACAATAAATTTTATTCAAGTATTTTGTAAATTTAAAATGATTTTCTGAACGAAGAATTTTATGAAAAAATAAAAGTTGTAAAACAATTGCTCAAAGCACATTCATACTTGTAAAAACTATGTACATTGTGAAAAAAATAAATAAAAATTGACATAATTTTATTTATGCGTACAAATAAATGTAACTTGATCAATTCAATTGTGATTTCCATTTACCTCCTTCTCTATATCCATACAAAATATCTATCAAACAAATAAAATTAAAATTTTCTTTTGAAAAATGAAACCATTCCATCAGTATTTTCTTATGACGTTGTCACGTTCAACTATCGTCAGTAAACCGACTTTACAGACAACCGATTTTCCGTTTCTTCAAGGTTCCCCTCTTACTGCATTTCCCCTCGAAATAGGTGGTACTAGGCTAGTGGTACTTATCAATCCACAAAGAGTAGAAGAAGAAGTGCCGTTCTTCCGACTTTCCTCCTCTATTATACCCGTATTTTATTGTTTATTATTCCCCTTCCCTTACCAGTTACCCATCATTCCCTTTATTTTTAACCTTTTTTGATGTTTTAAATAAATTTATGCTTCCTTTGTTTTTTTCTTACTTTCTCTGTTTTCTTTCCAACGACTTTTCCCCTTCCCTTACTTTTTACCTATCGTTCCCTTTCTCTACTGTTTTTGTTTATTTTCTGTTTTTCTTTTTCTCTCTAACTTTTTATACCTCGACTGTTTTTATTCTTTTCTGTTTTTTCTTCTCTCCCTCGTTTTTCCTTCCACTTATTGTTTTGTGACCTTCAGTTTTTGTGTTTGTTTGTGTTTTCTCGGGGTCCTCATTTTGTTACTTCCCCCTCCCCTATCCTATCGATCGGTCTTTTACCGTTCGATAGGTTTTGTGGTGGGGGTATTAGCATGAGACGGACCCGTACGTCTCATTGTCCCCCTTTTTGATTCTTTTTTGGCTCGGATTGTCCTTGCGGCCTCCGAATCGTGAAATAATCAAAAACAACAAAACAAAAGAAAGAAAAACCAAACTCTTCCTACCTTGCTAACTGTTTTTACGGCTTCTTCTTCCTTCTCTGCTGCTTTTTCTATCGCGCGTATCTTTATTTCCCCCTCCCTTACTTTATGTATCTCTCGCATTTTTCGATGGACCGCTGTCCTTCTGGGGTCGCTCGCAAAATAATTTGAACATATGGCTTGGGTTGGTGTTTGTGGACTTATTGTTCTACAGCGAGGCTAAACTATTGCCGTCGTCGCTGTCCGTCTGTTCGTCCCTGTTGTCGTATAGTCCGATGTCCTTCCAAAATTCTTCCTCCTCGCTGTCATACTCGTTGTTGATCATCGTTTCGGCGTCTTCGTTGTCGTCGTCTTCGTTTTCGTCGTCTTTGTTATCGTCGTCTTCGTTGTCGTCGTCTTCGTTGTCGTCGTCTTCGTTGTCGTCGTCTTCGTTGTCATCGTCTTCGTTGTCGTCGTCTTCGTTGTCGTGGTCGTCGTTCTCGTCCTCCCAACTTTCTGTGCCGATGTTGTTGTTCTCGTTGTTGGTTTTGGCGGGGGGGTTGGTAGGGGTGCTGGACTCGATGTTGTCGTTCTCGTCCAGCATCCATCTACGTAGAGACACCCTGTACTGACGATCTCGGGTGGATTGGGCTCCTCTGTCCTTTGGGCCATTCTTGACTCGACGAACAGGTCCGCCAAGCTGCGACCCTGATTTGGGCCCTCGTCCTCAAGATATAACTCGACGAGGACGAGGCCGATCGCTGATGGCTGACCCCATATTCGTGGTGTCCAGGTGGTGTCTCGGGCGATCTCTCGTGCATAAAAAACGTTTTCTTTCTTCCAGAGTTCGTCCGTTGGCGCTAGGACCCCGTGCGTCGCCGGGATGGCCTGGTATGGGTGGATATGGGCCATCTCGGGGGCGGTGTAACACTCCTCTAGTTTAGCGTACACAGTGCTCCCCCAATCTCCCAGCCACACGATTAGCTCCCTATCTTCTTTCCGCTCGACGACCGATGCCCGGTGAAATTCTTCGGCGTGGCGATAGAGGATGGCCGCACCCGGGAATATTTCCTTTTCCAGGAGATGCTGGATTCCGGGTTCGTCGGGGCTCATCTTCCGCCACGCCCGAATAATAGCCGCTTCTCGTCCATATCGCTCGTTTAGATGCAAAAAAAACTCATTAGGGCTGGTTACACCGGAGATCGTAACGCTTCTGTAGGTCCCTTGCAGGTTCGATACGTCGCGATTCCTGTACATTGTTGATCTCAGGTGGTTGACTGTTGACTGACGAATTCTCTTGATTTTTCTATGTCTTTTATCCCCTCCTTCTAATCTTCGAGCGATATTCCGGGGTACCATTCTTTAATATTTTCGTCCGTCACCTTGAAAACGTCGAATTCGCCGCGTTTTTTTATATCGCTCGCGCCGCCTTGTTGTGCCTCGTTCACGCCGTGTTCTATTTCCTCGGTGATTTTATTTCTTCTATCCTTGGCTGGTAATTGGCCCATGCCGTTGTTCTTTTGAATTGCCGCTTGTATTTTCCTTCGTTCTTCTTTCTTCACTTTCTTCGATCGCCGCCGTTTTTCTGTTCGTGGATCTCTCCTATTTTCTCTCGCGGGCTTCCTTATATACCCCTTCCAGCCTTCCGTCATAGGTTACTCATTCTTCGAGAAAGTCGTGTGTGTGACGTTTTTCTTCTACCTCGTTTTGCGGAGTTGCCGCTAGATAGCGTTTTAGCATGCTCGAGGGGAATTTCCTACGTTCCCTTTTTTGGGTCGTCCAGTAGAAAGGTGGCTTGTCCCACACATCTTTTTTTCGGTATGGTCCCTCATAGAGGGGCATGAATTTTGCGGTTTTTTGTTTTCCGAGATCCGACACATTTAATACGCGTACCAGTACCAGTTCACCGTTTTCAAAGGTTGTGGTAGTATGTGTGGCGTTGAATTTTTCGGCCCTTTTTTGTCCTTTCACACGGATTCTTTCTCGGCCTAATTCGATCTTTTTCTCATAGGTTAAGGCCTCTGTTTGGTCCTACTTTAGAGCATGGACCCATTCTCGCCATGGTCGGCGCGGTTTCTTCTTCGTCTGTAGTTCTGTTGGCGTCAATTCTGTAGTTCCGTGCTGTGTCTCATTGATACAGTCCTGTATCACTAGTATCCACCGATACCAACCGGAGTGTTTATCATCCAGGAATGTCCTGAAGAAACGACTTAATTCTCGATTGACTCGTTCCACGATGTTACCTTGTGGGTGTCAAATGGAAGAAAATACTGCCTGTATGTCTTCTTTTTTCAGGCTTTCCAGCCATACTTTAGATGTGAATTGCGTTCCGTGGTCGAATTGGATTCGTTTCGGCTTTTCGTACTTCGGGATGTAATCCGTGAAGATTCGGTTGATGGTTGCCGCCGTGTTTGCTTTTTTTAGTGGGTACAGTTTTACGAACTAAGTGAAAGCGTCAATTGTCACCAGGATGTGTTGGACACTCCCGACTGATTTGCGTCTGCATCTTCGCGTAATTTGTCTGTACCGCCACTTTTACCCTCTGACACTTATCACACGTTGCTATGATCTGGCGTACCCTTTTTGCTAATCGTGGGCACGTGAAGTCTTCGGTGATCATGTGAAAGGTCTTTCGGGCTCCTTGGTGACCATATATTTCATGACATTCCTTAATGAAAATATTGATTAGTACTTCCGGTAATATGATTTTCCACCGGCCAGTCCTATCATATTTCTAGAGACATTCCTCGTGGATTCTGTATTTTTTTTGTTCTTCCTCTTGCATATCGTTTTTCTTGCAATTTTCCCAAATTGCCTGCAGATTTTCCTATTTTTCTTGAATTTGTCCAATTTTCTTGAATTGTTGTTTTATTTCCTCGGCTGGTTTTCGTGCGAGGATAGCAGTAAGAACGACTCACCCGGGCTTGTGATGATCTTCATTGTCTGGGCCTATGTCTGGTCTGCTCAGTGCGTCGGCTACTTCATTTCTTTTTCTAGGACGATGATCCACTTCAATAGTCCTGGATTAATAGTGCCCACCTTAGCATTCGGTCCTCCACAAAGCGACATGTTTTCATGAAAGTCAGTGCTTTATGGTCCGTGATGATTTCTACTTTGGCACCTAATAAGTATGTCCTGAATTTGTGCAATGCCCATACTATTACGAGCGTTTCCTTTTCTGTGGTCGTATATCCTATTTCTGCTCCCTTAAGTGTCCGGCTCGCAAACGAAATCACCCCTACTTCGTCCTTGCTGTTTGTTTGGCTTAGGATGGCTCCGATCGCGTAATCGCTTGCGTCGGTGGTGAGGGTGTACCCTAGGGTTGCATCAGCATGTGTCAGCATTACCGTCTCAATTACGAGTTGCTTAATTTTTACGAAGGTTTTTTCCTTTTCTTCGCCTCACTTCCACTCCCGTCCCTTTTTCAGCAGGCCCAGAAGCGGTACGGTTTCCTTTGGGTGCCTCTTGGTGAATTTGCTGTAGACATTAATCAATCCCAAGAATCCTCGCAACTGCTTTATATTCCTTGGCCGTGAGTATTCCTGAATTGATTTAATTTTCTCAGGTTGTGGTTTTATTCCGGACGTTGTCAACACGTGTCCCAAGAAAGCGACTTCTTGCCGGAAGAATCGTGATTTTTGGAGGTTCAATGTCATGTTGTTTATACTGATTCTCTCGAATAAGTGTTGCAGATGTTCCACATGTTACTCCTCATCTTTCGACAAGCACAGCAGGTCGTCGACGAAGTTGACGACTGAGTTTTCCAGATCCTGTAAGACGACGTCCAGTCCTCTTATTAAGCTCGCCGTGCTTGTCTTAAGTCCGAAGGGTGTTACTGTGAATTGGTAGCATTTTCCCTCGTGCGGGAATGCCGTGTACTGTCGTGATTCGACTGCTAATGGGATCTGCCAGAAACTGCTAGTTAGGTCTAGGCTAGACATGACCTGAGCTCCTCCGCATCGATGAAAAATCTCCTCGGTTGGTGGTGCCGTATCGTAGTCTTCAATGAGGTAGGCATTTAGTTGCCGAGCATCTAGACAGAGCCGAATCGATCCATCCTTCTTTACTATGGTCACCAGTGGGTTGATGAAGCGACTTTTTGCTCGTTCGATGACGCCATGTTCCATCATCCTTTGGATCTCCTTTTGCACCTTTTCCCGGTATTGAATTGGCACGGGATATGAGCGATGCATATATCGCTCCGGGTCCTTGAGTAACAGACGATGAGTGTAGGCATGCATCCTGCCCGGTCTTCGGCTGAAGATGTGTCGGTAGTTTCGGATCAGGGCTTCAAATTCCTCCCTGACACTTTCTTTCAGATTTCGACATTCCTGCAACTTCTGGCCTATTTCTTGCTCCGTGATTTCGTCATATGTTCTTTCCTCTATTGCGGCAATATGGGTCGGTGATTCCTCGGTTGTCTGTTTACGTCGCCAGATCCACCTCCCCTCTTCGAGTTCCGCAACTATTTCGTCCCTGATTCTGATCACACCTTGGCTGGCATCAACCTCTACCTATAGCTCGAATAGTCCATCGATACCTAGAATAGCGTTCCGGCCCATTTTTCGTATGATTAGCATCTGGAGACTTCCTCGCGATTGGTAAAGTTCGGCCTCTACCATCATTTGCTGCTTAATTCTTCCTGATTTGCCTCCAAATGCCCCAATAGCCTCTGTGCTCGTTACGGGTATCCTGGGACTATTTTTGAAGCTTTCTTGATGGTGTAAGAAGAAGTTCTCCGATAAGCATGACACTTCACTCCCGCTATCGATCAGGATTTCTACGCTGATTCCCTCTATTTTGATGGGTAGCGTTGGACATCGTGGGTGTATCTTTTTCACGATGCTCCTTTTCCCTTTGTTGTCCATGAGGAAGTCCCTTGGATGCTCGTACACGTTCGTCTCGAGTACTATGGGCTTCTTCTCCTTATTTCCCGATTCCTTCGTGGTGCTGCCGCCAGCGGTCACTTCTTCAAGTCGGTAACGTTTGATCATCCATTTCTGTGCTTCCGCTGCTCCCTCCCCATTTTCTTTCCCATCGTGTTTTATTTCTGGGGACCGTCATCATCCCCATCTGAATGGTTTGCTGATTTACTTGCTCTTCCGTCTCGTTTGGAGTGTGGCGTTTCTTTTTTAACCTTTCCTTCTCCTTTAGGTTTCTTTTCATCCTTTGACGTGCTTCTTCCATCGCTCCCTGAGTCTCTTCGTCGTCCGGTGCGCCTCGTGATGTTTCATTTACGTTGGTGATTGCCATCGATTCGGGCGCAACGTTCAGCAGTTTCCCTAGTTCTGTTGTTGTCCGGCGGTTTGCCCAATTTGCGTTGGTGATGCCTGTGATTCCACTTGACCTCTGATCGGCATGTTCACGGTCGCTGTTCCCCCGGACTGATTTGGATTCCATGTTGCTGCTGCTGGGTTCAGAGGGGGTCTTGTATTCCCATATCCGCGCTGCATCCACGGCCCTCGCGTCGCGTTAGCCGACCCATATCCCCCACCCCTTTGCTGCTGACCTTGGAATGATGGTGGTGGACCTCCATTGCTGGTTCGTTCCCGTTGGGCGGGGTCCCCCGAATGTCCCAAACCTTTGGTTCTCCCACGGGTTGTTTTGCTGCCAGTTTGTATTGCTGGTCTCATGCCACCGTGGAAGAGATCTTTTAGCATTCAGGGGTCCTGCTCCATCCATACTCTCCAACAGTTCGAGGAAAGTATCTATGTTTTTGATATGACTGACCCGTACTGCCATTCTGACTGCCTCGTCGAAATGGTTTGCCAATTTCCTGATGATTTGTTCCTCCGTCGGGCTTGGCTTAAGTCTTCTGCGTTTCCAAAGATTTGGGTGGCATATTCGGTTCGGGTCATTCGATGCCCGTCCCACTCATATGCTCCAGATTCGAGATTTCTCCCTACTTTGTCTTGGATCTCTTGACTCCAATAACGTGCTTGGAATTTTTCTTCGAATTCTTCAATTGACTGGACCCTTTCTTCAACGATTCTCCACCAATCCTTGGCCGTATCCCGGAATGACTGGCTGATGATATAATGAAGGTCGGTATTTCCGGTAATTCGCCAGAATTCCCTGAAGTCCTTCAGAAACCGCATTGGTCGTTCTCTTCCATCGCCGTTGTAAGTTGGTGGCTTTTGCTTTACTGCATACGCCTGACTAACATCAAGCCCTGCGGTCCACGTCGTGCTACCTCTGGAGGCTGAATTTTGGGCTTGAATGTTCTTCTCACATGCCGTAATTCGTTTAGAGTGATCCGTAAATACTTCTCCCACCTCCTTTGATGAATGGAGAAGCTGGGATATTGTCCTTTTAATCGCTTCCACTCGGGTATCAAAATCTTCGATTTTCTCGCTAGTTTCTTTTTGAGTTTCTTCGTGACTTTG